>CAUYUD010004274.1:0-21409 GCA_963575295.1 Alouatta caraya | reverse complement strand
TCTCTCTCTCTCTCTCTCTCTCTCTCTCTCTCTCTCTCTCTCTCTCTCTCTCTCTCTCTCTCTCTCTCTCTCTCTCTCTCTCTCTCTCTTTCTCTCTCTCTCTCTCTCTCTTTGAGATGGAGTTTTGCTCTTGCTGCCCAGTCTGGAGTACAATGGTGTGATCTTGGCTCACTGCAACCTCTGCCTCCCAGGTCCAAGTGATTCTCCTGCCTCAGCCTCCCTAGTAGCTGGGATTACAGGCATGTGTCACCACACCCAGCTAATTTTGTATTTTTGGTAGAGATGGCATTTCTCCATTTTGATCAGGTTGGTCTCAAACTCCTGACCTCAGGTGATCCACCTGCCTCGGCCTCCCAAAGTGCTGGGATTACAGGCATGAGCCACCATGCCCGGCTTCTTTCTTTCCTCACTCTCTAGCTTTGGGAACCAGTATTGCAAGACCCTTAATCCCTCTTCCAAAGAGCTAGACCAACTGACTTTGGGTGTCTTAATTCGACTAAATTACCAGTTAGGGTCCTCTCTGATTTTGGCCAAGATTTCTTTGAGGAAGAGATCCCTCTTAGAGGAAGCCATTTCTTAGGTAGCATTCCATTGGCACCCACATTTCTTGAACTTCTACACATAGTTTCAAGAGAACTTCTGGATAGCACAGGCCCTGTGCCCAGAACGTCAGTTAATGACTAAAAAATGAGACAAAGTCATATTAAAACATTTAATGAACATCCAAGGAGCAGTTGTAATTGAAATTACAATAAACAGCACCATTTACAGTAGCATTAAAATGCATGAAGTACTCTAGGCCAAATTAAACAAAATAAAGATTTATGCAACACCCAAACAATGAGAACTACAAGATGTTGCTGAGAGAAACAATTCTGAAATGAAACAGCAAAGTTGAAGGATTTATACTACCTAATTACAAGACTTACTATAAAGCTATAGGGATTAAGATATCTGGTATTGATGTGTAACTAGACGTGCAGATCAAAGAAACAGATTAGAGAGCCCAGAAATAGACTCACGCATATGAAGATAATTGAATTTTTACAAAGATGCCAAGGTAATTGGGGGAAATGATAATCTTTTCATGGTGTTGGTCATATGGGTGTATTTGTCATCAATATGACAAAAATACTTGTATCTAGAATATTTAGGAACTTACGGAATTTAATAATAGCAAACAATCCAGTGAAAATGAACAAAAGATTTGAACAGATACTCCATACAAGATGCTATGTGAATGACCAACTAGCACATGAGAAGACGCTCAGTATTATCATCAGAAAGATGCAAATTAAAAGTACAAGAGAAACCGGTACACATTACATCTGAGGACTAAGCTCTGATTTTTTTTATCTTGCCCAAATTCCTATCTAAAAAGGGTCTGGGGAGTCAGGCCCCCACAAGCCATAAATTCTCATCAGATGGGTTTTATTTGACCCTATATATGGTGACTTTCCAATCTGACTCTCGCACATTATGAGACAAGGAAAAAAATCAAAATATTTAATCCCAAACCATGTTTTTCTGCCATGTCTTGAAATGGGCCTCCAAAGCCATCCTTTGTGGCAGAAAATCTGCATCTGTAAAGAATCTCTATTAACATAGCTAGATATTTTTCTTCCAGGACTTCCCAATACTGAAGATATTAACTAAATGTCTAGCAGCTTTTAAAGATCTGAATAGGAAACACTTGTCATCTATTGACTCCAAGGATAGCCACTGTAAGACTTCAGAGGAACCTTGGTCTCCACAATCTTTTATCTTAACCTGAACATTTATTTTCTAGAATCCCAGGTCTTTAGACAAACTCAACCAATTATCAACCAGAAAATGTTTAAATTTACCTGTAGCCTGGAAGCCGCCCCCTGCTGTGAGTTGTCCTGCCTTTCTGAACCAAACAATGTATTTCTTAAATGTATTTGATTGACGTCTCATGCCTCCCTTAAATATATAAAACCAAGCTGTACCCCGACCACCTTGGGCACGTGTTCTCAGGACCTCCTGAGGGCTGTGTCAGGGGCCATGGTCATTCACCCCATGTGGCTCAGAATAATCTCTAACTATTTGACAGAGTTTGACTCTTTTCGTTGACACATTCCATTAAAGTGTTTAAAATTAAAAGGACATATCAAGTCCAAAGCCAATGTTGGCAAGAATGTAGAGCAATGGAACTCATGTATGTTGGTGGTAGGAAACTCACATTGTGTAAATACTATGGAAAGGTTAAAGATACACTTTAAGAAATACACCCAGCAATCCTACTCCTGATATTTACCAAAGAAAAATGAAAACATATGTCCACAGAGAGTCATGTAGACAAATGTTCATAGAAGCTTAATTCATAACAGCCCAAAAGTGGAAACAACCCTAATTTCATCAGCAGGTGAATAAACAAATTGAGCTATATTCATACAATGAAATGTTAGCCTTGAAAAACAGAATAAACTACTGATGTACAGAATGACATGGTGGATCTCGAAAACATTATGCCGAGTAAACGAAGCCAAGCCAGCAAAAGACTATGTAACGTGATTGCATTTACATGAAATTCCAGAAAAGACAAGTCTAATCTGCATGGACAGAAAGCAGATCAGGGGTTGCTGGAGCTGGGAGTGGGAGGAGAATTGGCTGGGAAGGAACACAAGGGAATTTTCTGGGGTGAAAGAAATGTTCTGCATCTTGGCTGTAGTGGTGGCTTACTTGAGTGTATACACTTGTCAGAACTCATCAAATGTACATGTTTTTGAGACAGAGTCTTACATTGTCATGCGTGGCTTACTGAAACCTTGAACTTTTTGGCTCAAGGGAGCCTCCTGTCTCAGCCTCCTGAGTAGTTAAGACTACAAGTGTGCACCACCATGCAGGAATTATTTAAAACATATATATATATATATATATATATATATATATTTTTTTTTTTTTTATTTGTAGAGACGGGGTCTTGCTATGTTGCCCAAGTTGGTCTCAAACTCCTGGCTGCAAGCAATCCTTCTACCTCGGTCTCCCAAAGTGCTGGGATTACAAGCATACATTTTAAATATGGGCATTTTATTGCATTAAAATTTTACTTCAATAAAGTTGATTAGAAAATTGTGAGTAGAACACATACAAAGAGTAACAATATCTGGGAAATCTCAGTTTGCAAAACAGGCTCTCCTCTGTGGATGCCCTGCAGACTTGGTGGGAGACCCGGCCGGCGGCCACTCTCTCGCCCATCTTGAGACCTCATTGTTAGTGTGAAGTCATGAGACAAGCTAGGAGTTCTGTTTCAGCTCTTAGTTGGGAGACTTTCCCTCCTCTTCTCAGCCCTGCTTTGATTTCTCAGGCTGTCACCTCTTATTCCCCCACCTTCCCAGAACTCCTAGGGGTTGGAGCAGCTCATTCTTGCCTAGCCCACTTCTTACCTGAAAGCCAAGTCTTCTCCAAGATGCCAGAGAGAGAACTGAACAACTTTTACCTTCATTTGTCCTCTTTGTCTCTTCTCCTCACTACTTTTTCTGTCTAGGCCCCCAAATCATGTCCTGTTTCTGTTGGGCTCTTCCAGAACCTTCCTACCCACTCAGTTCTTCGCTTCCACCCCTATTCCACATCCTAATGCCACCGCGACACAGCTCATGAGAAGTTTCAGGAGCTACCCTTTGGTTTCAGAGTGACCTAAGGACTCAGGAAAGAGGGGATGACCCCAAATGCATCAGCAGCCAACCAGACACTGCCTGGTGTGTGGAGGCTTTTCAGTAAGCGCTTCCTTCAAGGAAAGACAATTGGATTTGCCCCAGAAGAATCTATTGAAATGTGATTGCACTGGTGTTTTCTCCTTATTTCTGCAAGACAGAGTTGAAACTCCTCAGTGGTGCCCACCGGGCTGCCACACTCTGGTCTTTGCACATGCCTGGTACCCCTGTGGGCTCTTGTTTCCCCACAAGGGAACTTTGTTTGTAACACTTTAAGCCTCAGCTGAAAAGTGGCCTCCTGGGTGAAGTCTTTCCTGTGCACTCACATGAGGGTGAGTCAGCTCTGCTGCCCTGGCTCTTGCCCTGGCTGTTACGGCATTTACCGGAGTCCCATGGTGACTCATTTGTCCATCACCCTCCCCTGCAAACCTTCCAGCTTCTGAAGGGCAGAGACAGCATCACAACCATGTTTTATAACTCCCCCATGCCTAGCACTTCTCTGAATCCCTAGTAAACACTCAAATATTTCTTACTGCAGTGCTTGGGGCTGTCATAAACACAGAAAACTGAATAAGGCTTCGTGTTTCCGTGGTCTGGAGCTTGTAGGCCAGAAGGAGAGCTAAGCATTCATGTAACTGTAATGCAAGGTAAAATGGGATGTAGGAGGCACTGGTTTGACGGTTGGGTAGAACTAGAACTGCAAAGCAGAAAAATTCAAGTTAGAATAATTGGTGCAGAAGTTTGCACATATCTAACAAAATTGCTAATTATTAGTGAGTGTCTTCTCTGTGCCAAAGGCCCGGTTAAATATAAGTGTATGTGTATATATATATATATATATTTAGGACCAGGTTAAATATTTGCCTGCTGTATCCATTCCCTGTGACTGCTGTAAGAAAGGGCCACAAATTAGGTGGTTTTATATGACAGAAATGTGTTCTCTTGTAGTTCTGGAGGCTAGAATCTAAAGTCAAGGTGTCAGGCCAGGCACAGTGGCTCACACCTGTAATCCCAGCACTTTGGGAGGCCAATGTGAGAGGAATTGCTTGAGGCTGGGAGTTCAAGACCAGCCGGATCAACAGAGAGACACCCTGTATCTACCAAAAAAATTAAAAATGAAACAGGCATGATGGTATGCACCTGTAGTCCCAGCTACTCAGAAGGCTGAGGTGGGAGGAGAGCCTGAGCCTGAGTTGAAGGCTGCAGTGTGCTGTGATCATGTCACTGCACTCCAGCCTGGGTGATACAGCAAGCCCCTGTATCAATCAATTAATCAATAAATAAAAATAAAATTAACTCAAGGTGTCAGTCAGCAGTGCCATGGCCCCTCTGCTAGAGAAGAATCCTTCTTCATCTCTTCCAGCATCTGGTGGGGGCTGCCCTGCTTGGCATCCTTTAGCTTGTGGCTGCTTCACTCCAGTCTCCTGCTTCCTTCATCACGTGACCTTCTTCTTTGTGTGTGTGGACATCTCGGTGTGTGTTCTCCCCTCTTCTTATGAGAACACTAGTCATTAAGTTCAGGGTGAACCCAAATCTGATAGGATCACATCTTAAATGAGTATGTCTATCCCCTGTTCTTATAAGAACACCATTCATTAAGTTTAGGGCCAACCCAAATCTGATAGGATCACATCTTAAATGATTATGTCTACCAAGACCTTATTTCCAAATAAGGTAATAGTTCAAGTTTCCGGAAGGACGTGAATCTGGGGGGAGCACTAACCCACTCCACATGTATAATCTAATAGACATCACAACTAGATGCAATAATCATCCCCATTTTATACACAAAGAAATGGAAGAGCAGGGTTTGCCCAGTGTAACATGCTAGAAAGTGCCAGAAATTCTGATGTTAGACAGTTTTATAAGGTTACTCATTGTGATCCACCACTCTTAAGAACTTTTACAAATGGTCTGGCATGGTGGCTCACACCTGTAATCCTAGCACTCTGGAGGTCAAGGCAGGTGAAGTGCCTGAGCTCAGGAGTTCGAGACCACCCTGGGCAACATGATGAAATCCTGTCTCTAATAAAAAAAAAAAAAAAAAAAAACAATTAGGCAGGTGTGGTGGTGGACACCTGTAGTCCCAGCTACTTGGGAGCTGAGGCATGAGAATTGCTTGAACCCAGAGGTGGAGGTTGCAGTGAGCTGAGATCAGGCCACTGCACTCTATCCAGCCTGGTGACACAGCATAACTCTGTGTCAAAAAAACAAAAACAACAACAAAAGAACTTTTTAAAAGCTTTTAAAAATTGTGAACTATATTATTTACTTAAAATAGTGCATGTAAAATAAGTGTACAAATGAAAAAATATTAATCACATGAGCATCCATGTTAATTTATCAGTTAATTTATGAATTTGTTGTTGTTTAAGCACTCCCTTTGTGCTTAGGTCAGCGTTTTTCCGAATATGGTCCTGAGTGCCCTGAAGTGCTTGTTTAAAACGTGGACTTCTGAACCCTTCACAACGTCCATGGAGTCAGCGTCTCTGAGAAAAATGCTCAGGGATTTGCATTTTTCATAGTAAGATCAGGGGAGTTTCATGCAAAGTAAAATTGGAAGATCACAAATTCATATACAGATTTACAAAAGGAAGGCAGAAAGGGTCACCTGGATTCTCTTCTAGCTCTGTGAATTTAGAGACATTGTCTGGTCTCTCTGTGTCTGGGGAAAGGAATGGTCTTTGAGATATTTATGAGGAAGAAAGGAAAGCAGAGTGCCAAGCCTCACAGGGAGTGGTTTTATCAGTTGCTTTCTGCAGGCTCCGAGGAGAGGAAGGAATACCAGGATGAGGCCCTCAAGAGCTTTTATTAATTAATTAATTAATTAATTAAGGCAGAGTTTCACTCTTGTTCCCCAGGCTGGAGTGCAGTGGCACCATTTTGGCTCACTATAACCTCTGCCTTCTGGGTTCAAGTGATTCTCCTGCCTCAGCCTCCCAAGTAGCTGGGATTACAGGTGCCTGCCACCATACGAGACTAATATTTTTTGAGACCTAGTCTTGCTCTGTTGCCCAGGCTGGAGTGCAATGGCATAATCTCAGTTCACTGCAACCTCCGCCTCCCGGGTTCAAGCGATTCTCTTGCCTCAGCATCCTGAGTAGGTGGGATCGCAGGTGGCTGCCACAGTGCCTGGCTCATTTTTGTATTTTTGGTAGAGACAGGGTTTCACCATGTTGGCCAGGCTGGTCTTGAACTCCTGACCTCATGTGATCCCTCGGCCTTGAGAGCTGCCACACCCAGCCTAGAGCTTTTAAAACTCACCTCTCCAACCCCACCTCAATTCTGATTCTCCCCTATCTACCGTCCATGGGTGAGTGGGTGAGGGCTGGACAGGTGGAAGTAGGCAGAAAGGGTGTTGGACCTGGTTAGGAGCTTTTCCCAGTGACACAGGGTCCCCCTTCCCTGGCTGAAGATTTCTGGTCTCACTCTCTTGCTTTCTCTAACTGGTCCTTTTCTTGAGTTGGAAAGTCACCTAGGTTAGTTATTACATATATAAATACTATTATTGGCCAGGCATAGTGCCTCATATCTCAGCACTTTGGGAGGCCAAGGTGGGTGGATCATTTGAATCCACGAGTTTGAGACTAGCCAGGACAACATAGTGAAACCCCGTCTCAAACAAAAATACAAAAAATGGGCTGGGCATGATGGTGTGCACCTGTAATCCATTACTAGGGAGGCTGAGGCATAAGAATCACTTGAACCCACCAGACAGAGGTTGCAGTGAGCCAAGATCGTGCCAATGCATGCACTCCAGCCTAGGTAATGGGAAGATTCTGTCTCAAAAATAATAAATAGATGAATAAAAATGCGATTATTACTGGGCAATCAATGGGCTCTCTGCCCAATGTGCATAGAGGCCAATATCATGGCACTGGCTTTTGAGAAAAGAAAGTTGACTAGCAAGGAGACAGGAGGAAACTCCCAAATCCCTCTCCCCAGCTGGTGGCTGGGTCAGGTTTTATAAACATAGGGTGAGGAGGTGCAGTCTAATTGGATCTTGCAATGTGTTGATACCAGGAGGTACAATCTGACTGGATCCTGGCAGGTGGTGACACTAGAGCTCTATCTGATTGGACTGTGGATCCTGCCATGTGGTGTGTGCTTTTTAATTCGGTCCCCACTCCTCTGAACACTTAGGTTCCTCCTGTGGTTGCATACTTGGTTCATCTGGGCATGCTCAGGTTCTGTAACCTTTGACCTGGGGGCCATGACAACTGAAAAACAACTCACAATTTTGTTACATAAAAGTTGAACCAGATTGGTCTGGTGTGGTTATGCTGTCTAGTACTTATGACGATTATTTTAAATCCTATGAAAAGGCAAACATCAAACCCTCTCTTAGAAATGTAGTAGTTTCAATGGTCACGAGAATATTTTTGAAATGCAAAATTTAATACGAAGGTGATTATTTCTCCTGCTAGAGTTTGTTTGTTTAAGATGGAGTTTTGCTTTTGTTGCCCAGGCTGGAGTGCAGTGGCCCGATCTTGGCTCACTGCAACTTCCATCTCTTAGGTTCAAGCAATTCTCCTTCCTAAGCATCCCAAGTAGCTGGGATTACAGGCATGCACCACCACACCCAGCTAATTTCTGTATTTTTAGTAGAGACTGGTTTCCCCATGTTGGCCAGGATGGTCTTGAACTCCTGAATTCAGATGATCCGCCTGCCTTGGCCTCCCAAAGTGCTGGGATTACAGGCATGAGCCACCGTGCCTGGCCTAGAGTTTTGTTTTGAAGAGAGGTTGAGAACACCCCACTCTCACCCCACAGTCACATTTGCACTGAGCCATGTGTTGAGCCAGGCACTGAGCCATGCACATCCAGGCCACACAATCAGGCAATTACCAGCTCACAGAGAGGAAATCATGAGATGTTCTGGGCCACTGCACCACGCTCTGCTGCCTCTCAGACACATTCAGCTGTAAACTTGCTTTTCCTCTGAACCATTGTGAGCAGGCCCCCAGGAAGCACAGGGCACAATTTGGGGAATAGTGGGGCTTCTTTTCTGAGTGTCAGAGTTCTTCAATCCTTTGAAAGGGGAGGTTCAGGGAGACCCAACAACCCCAACCTCCACCACCAATTATTTATGGTGCTTGGAGTTGAGCCAGGGCCGGGGCGGAATGAAACTCCTGATCAGATTCACTTGACATGCGACAAATTCCACGGAAACCGGCAATCATAAATGCATAATAAAACTCTGCAAGAAAAAGACTTGAGGACTTTTGAGGACAGTAGGAAAGCAGGCCCTATTCAGTTCCTTTCTCTTCTGTGCAACGATTTGTCTTCAGCCTTGGGAACCATTTGTGGTTTGTTTGTTCTCTAGAAAAGGGATGTGTGGAAGTTCTGAATATGACCCAGGAATTTTCAGTGTTCCACTTTCTCAAAAATTGAAGTCAGTTTTAAAAAATTATAAATGGAGTACATGCCCATGTAAACACTTCAAATAGAAGGATGCCAGAGATAAAAAATAAATGTTTTCTCTTATAGCTCCCATGACTTAAATAATCACTGTTATTATAGTTTCCTGTATGTACTTCCAGTGTTTTCCATGTACACAAATGTTGAAAATACATATTTCAACACAGTCTTATGTATGTATTCACTATTATATGTTCCTTTAAATAATCATTTAGTATTAGTAATGTATCCTGGCATATTTTATTTCAACACATATAGATTAGCTTTATTCCTTTTTTTTTTAATTTTTTGAGATGGAGTCTCACTCTGTCACGCAGGCTGGAGTGCAGTGGCGTGATCTCGGCTCACTGCAACCTCTTCTTCCTAAGTTCAAGCGGTTCTCCTGCCTCAGTCTCCCAAGTAGCTGGGAATACAGGCGTCCACCACCACCACTGGCTAATTTTTGTATTTTTAGTAGAGGCAGGGTTTCACCATGTTGGCCAGGCTGGGCTCGATCTTCTGACCTCAGGTGATCCACCCCCCTAGGCCTCCCAAAGTGCTGGGATTACAGGCATGAGCCACCACGCCCGGCCCTTTTTTGTTTCAATATGCATTTCTTCCATAAGTGTTCCCATCTCAGGCCTTTAGCAAAAATAATGCAAATCACATTGTGCAAAGATACCCACAACTGCAAAAAGAGGACTGGAATTCAGCAATATTTTGTGGATTGAAGTGTCCCTCCGCCTCACCATTTCCACCATTCAGGTAGCTTCATGAACCAAGTGGCTTTGGAGAAAATCCAACAGGGTAGAGTAGAAGATGGCTTATTTATAAATGAGCGTGCTGATGAAAAAGCATTGATGTTGGCATCCAGACACACTCAGACGCTCGCCGCTCTCACTTGCTCTGTCCACAGGACACTGATTGCATAGATGTGGTGACAACAGGGACACTCTGCCGTCCCCACGCTGACCTGGCATTGGAACCTCAGCAAAGCCAGGCTCCTCTGATGAGCACCCTCCTAAAGCAGCCCTTTGTTTTCACTTTTTGGGGGTTGGCAGGGCTACCAGCTATTTAGAGGTTTATAAATAAGGCATGGCTTAAGAGTTGGCTCATTCTGTTTATCTCAGTGCACCTGCCTTTAAATGATCCTATTGGGTATCACAGCAAGTATAGACTTAGCAGCAGGTCTAGGGCACAGGAAGAACAGGGAAGAGCAGTGGATCTGTCAATCTGTGCACAGATTTCCAGCTGCTCACCACAAGTCTTGGTCATCTTTAGAGGCCTCATTTGCTCCTTTTCACATGGCAGAGATTCCTAGGCAAATTCCTTGCTCAACCCCATGCCTCCCACTCTACCTGGAGTGTAAAGGTGGCCATTGGGGAATCTCAGAGAGCATCAGATCAGGCCACCAGACAACAGGTAGGCTGGGAGTCTTGCACCTGTGCTGGCGCTGGCCCCAGAGCAGCTCAGTGGCAGCCTCTTCCTTCACAGATGTTTTTCCTTGAGCCACATAGAAAAGGTACCATGTAACATAGTGGTTAATGCTCAGGCTTATAATCTGATGTGCTGGGGTTCAAATCTTAGCTGATCCCATTAATTGCTGTGTGGCCTAGAGAAAGCTACATAACCTCTCTGTTCCTCAGTTTTAGAGATGATCATCATACCTAACTCACAAGGTGTGAGCTTCATGTGGGACCATAATGTGCCAGACTAGTGCCTGGCCTATAGCACGTGCTCAATCAATATTGGCTGGTGTTACTGCAACCAGCTATACTAGTGTGGAATATCTATATTTCATTTCCACATCTGAGTGACAGTGAATTAGTAACACTGGGAGTCATACGAAATCAGCTCTTTTTGTCACCATGCTTGACCTACTTAATCTGATTTACTGCCTTACTCACTTTTCATAGGAAGACTCACTCTTTCAGCATCAGGATTCTGAAGCAAGGTGCCCAGGCTTGGTTTCACAGGGTTGTGGAGATATACACATGACGTGTGGCTGCAGTTGCTTCTCCATTGCCCACCAAAAGTGGCTGTGGACACAGGACAACCACGTCCATGAAGGAGCTTGGACTTGATGGTGTCAGATGTGGGACCTCAGTATGGGGAAAGTGCTCTGCTCACTGGGCAGGATCAGATTGAAAAAGACAAAGAACCAGAGAGGCACTTCACCAGGATCTCATCTTCCCCTTTGCTTCCAAGTCCCACATGTTAATTTGTGTTAGTGGAATGTGTGAGAGGAGGCAAAGATCAATAATGTTTTCCAGTGATTACTAAAGTGTTCCTCACTTGCAATACAGTGTATGCAGTTAATCCACTTGCAGAGACAGGGAATGACGAAGAGAGAACTATAATGTGTGCTGTTTAGATAACAAATCATACATTCAAAGAGTTGTGCAATTTGGGAATGCAACTGTGGGAAACTGTTCCACAGAGAGAACAGATTCAATGCCATTGAAGTTTAAGCAGAGCCTATGCCTCAGACCTCATTTACAGTTTGCAGGAAACATAGAGAACAGAGAAGTTAAATGACACCGAGATATATCACTAGCTACTTCCTGGAGATGAAGCATTCTGCAAGAGAACCACCCTAGATTCTTCAAAGAGTCAATGTTTATAGGAGAAAATGGGAGGCTGTCCCAGATGAAAAGAGACTAAGAAGACACAAAACCCAAAAGCAAGCTGCTAGCTTCCATCAGATCCTTGTTCAAGAAAGGAAAAGAGACACAGCCATAAAAGACATTTGGGGATTATTGGAGATATTGAAGCATGGACTGATTCTTAGGTAGCATAATGTAATTATTGCTAATTCTTCTGGGCATGACAATGCCATTGTAGTTATCAAGAGAATGTTCTTTTTCTTAAGGGATGTTTCCGAAGTAACCAGAAGTAAAATATTATGATGCATGCAGCTAATTTTCCAATTATGTGTGAGAGAGAGAGGGAGAACAAGACCAAGAGAGAAAACAAATATGGTGAATCTGTCAGCAATTGTTGAATCTTGATGGAGGTTTATTATAGGTGCAAGTGATTGCTCTAGGTCTAATCTAGGTAGAGAGTATATGAGTATTAATTGTAGCACGCTTTTCAACTTTTAAGTTTGAAAATTTGCAGAATAAGAAGTAGGGAGAAAGGAGAGTAGATGAATCTGGGAGCTCAAGTGAGTCTTTGGCGCCTTTTGGAAGTCTCTTGCTATCCTGTCCCTCCTTGATTTGAGGACTGTGCTGCTGAGGGCTGCCTATCCCCTGAGCCTGGACCAAGAGGACACCTTCCTGAGTCCCCAGCGTCTCCAGGCCCAGGTACTCTAAAGTCCACCATCCTGCAGAAGTCCAAGAGTCCGGCCAGGATTACTCCCCTTGATAGCACTCATTCTTCCTTCCATCCTCGCTGGCGGCTGTGAAAATTGTCAGAATCAAAATGGAGTCATGTGTGCTAAAAACCCTGACAGAGCCTGGGAAGGCCATAGAGGGAGGTTCCTCATGCATGAATGCCTGATAACAAGAACTCTCAGAAAAGATAGCAAAAACTACAACTTTGCACAAAGGGCAGCCTCACACAAAAAAATACTTCTGTGAGGACATCTGGGCCAGCAACTGCCTGTCCAACCTCAGATTGGTGCCACCCTTGCTGTGGACCCTGGCAGCCAAGGTAATTATATCAAAACAATATGTAATCCTTATTTTTCCTTTAAAAAACTTTGTCTTCTCTTGTAATCCCAGCACTTTGGGAGGCCAAGGAAAGTGAATCACGAGGTCAGGAGTTCGAGACCAGCCTGGCCAGCATGATGAAACCCCCTCTCTACTAAAAATACAAAAAATAGGGCATGGTGGTATGTGCCTATAATCCCAGCTACTCAGGAGGCTGAGTCAGGAGAATCACTTAAACCCAGGAGGCGGAGGTTGCAGTGAGCTGAGATCATGCCACTACACTCTAGCCTGGGCGACAGAGTGAGACTCTGTCTTAAAAACAACAACAACAATGACAAAACTTTGTCTTCTCTTACTTCCCTGAATACAATTTACGGTGGCATATATATCCCTGTTGCAATGCCCATTCCCAAATAAATATCATTTTCTTTTAGAGAGCCTCTCTCTGTCTATTATTTAGGTTGACAGTACAAAATATAAGACTAGCTTCTATTATTCTTTCTCCACTGCCATGTAGAGAATATGATTGTGCAAGAATTAAATGTCAAATTTTATTTACTTCCAATGTAAAACCTTTGTGTAACTGCTCAGTTGTCACATGTCTTGCTCATGTTATGGTCATCATCATTCAGAGTTCAAGTTCATCTCCAACGTGTAAGAGGTAGATTGAATACTGCACTGCTCTTGTATCTTATACTAAGACTCCATAAACCAGTATCATCTAATTATAATGATAATTATAATAGCAGGTCTTTTAGGCACAGCAGCAACATTTCTACAACCTTCTGGGTGAGAAGATCTTTTAAAAGAATAATTCAGTTTTCAAACTCACATACACCTTCCTTGATAAGAGACAGCAAACCATTCTGAGCGACAGGAATTCACACTGTGCCTCTCACCAAGAGATAAATTTTGAACTAGCTGTAGGAAGCTTGCTTGTCACAAAGCTAACAACCTTCAGTGGATACAGGCAGCCCAGCATGTTCACTGCAGTGGAAACCAATGCCTGAGACACCTTTTGAAGAAGAAAGCCAGAAGTGCAATTGTCAGACTTTAATGTCTCATAAAATGTTCACTTAAAAAAGGAAGACAGGCCAGGAGCAGTGGCTCACACGTATAATTCCAGAACTTTGGGAGGCTGAGGTGGGCAAATCACTTGAGGTCAAGAGTTCGAGACCAGCTTGGACAACATGGCAAAACCCTATATCTACTAAAAATGCAAAAAGAATTAGCTGGGCATGATGGCATGTGCCTGTAATCCCAGCTACTCAGGAAGCTAACACAGGAGAATTGCTTGAACCTGGGAGACAGAGGTGGCAGTGAGCCAAGATCACGCCACTGCACTCCAGCCTGCATGACAAATTGTTTATCCATCTAATTAAAAAAAAAAAAAAAACAAGGAAGACAGAGTAGGATTGGTGACTTTTAATTTTTTTTTTCTCTTGAGACACAGTCTTGCTCTCTCACCCTGGCTGCAGCGCAGTGACACAATCATAGCTCACTGCAGCCTCAAACTCCTGGACTGAAGTGATCCTTCGGCCTCAGCCTCCCAAGTAGCTAGGACTACAAACACATGCCACCACGCCTGGCTAATTTTTTAAGAAAAAATTTTATAGAGGTGGGCTCTCACTATGTTTGCCCAGGCTGGTTTTGAACTCCTGGCTTCAAGCAATCCTCCCACTTCAGCCTCCCAAAGTATTGGGGTTATAGGTGTGAGGCACCTTGCCTGGACTAACTTAATTTTTACTAAAGAAAGAAAGGAATAAAACCTATCACCTGCTATTCTCATCATTTTATGAAATAGCGTACAACTTCATACCCATCCTACATAAAGTAGAAAGGGCATGCCTGGAAAGTAAAACTCCTGGGCCATGGGACAGAGAGGGTCTGGAGCTGTAGAATGATCACATGGGTCAGGGAGATGCAAATGTTAGCCTCCCAGTGAGAACTTCATCAGCAGAGCAGAGCAGAGAAAAACAGCATCTAAAGGACGCAGGAGGAGATGATTAGCTATTATCAAGGTAATGATACCAACGTTTCTGACAGCTTAGGTTGCTAAGACTTAATAATAAAGCGTAAAAGATTAACTCTGCGTTAGAAAAAAATAATGGCGTCCCCGGTGTGGAGGGAGGTGTGAGTCATTTTATATGTTTGAAATTGCTGTTAGGTAACTCACTTTATTGAAACCTCACCACATGAGGTTGTCGCAATACACTGGATCATCCCCTTTCTCACTTTCCATCTGAAACTGAAGCTACCGCGGGACTCCTGCTGACCTAGCGAAAATCCAAACCATGGGCAATAGAGTCCATGAGGAAATCGGTCCCAATTCAAACCTCCCAGGCAACACTTGAGCAAGGGAAGCCACATTCAAAAATCGGAATCACTACAAACCTTCATAAAGTGCCTAAACGGCCTTCCAACCATACCTCAAGCCAAGTAAACATGGGTTCCAGAGGGAACATTCCAGAAGCAAAAAGTGCACCTGCTGCAAGACGATACGTGCCTGAAACAGACTGGATCGTCCTCAGAGCCTGTCTGAAACCTCTAGGACAGCAGTCTCCGACCTTCTTGGCACCATGGTCTGGGGTGGGGGGCTGGTTTTGGGATGAAACGGTTCCAGCTCAGATCATCAGGAGCACTCAGCTAGATCCCCCGCACGCGCAGTTCCCTATAGGGTTCGTGCTCCTATGAGAATCTCAGGCCGCAGATAAGACAGGAGGCGGAGCTCAGGAGATAACGCTCACCCGCCCACGGCTCGCCTCCTGCTGTGCAGCCCGGTTCCCAACAGGCTGTGGACCATTACTGGTACTGGAGGTTGGAGACCCTTGCTCTAGAAAGCAGAGCCTGAGGCAGGGTTAATAAAGTGTTGACAATTTTTCAGAGGTGCAAAGGGAACTGTTTCAAGGGGAGGGGGAAAGGGAAGTGAGACAGGAAACACACGGGACAAAGAGATGTGGCGCACGGCGGATATGGCTTCACAACGCGCCCAGGACACAGAGGTGGCTCGGGAATCAGTCCGCGGGGCACAGGGAACTCCAGGGGAAGGGTTCCGCAGAGGAGCCACATCTCGAAGGAGTCCGTGGAAGAGAGGCAGGGCAGGGCTGGCTCCCTTCTGTCCTCTCCCTCCCATTGGATGGCTTCACCCAGCCAGGAGCTTACTTCCCCACTTTACCCATGTGTTGGTGGCTACTCAAGAAATCAGATGCCAGGCCCTGTGTTGTGGTGTTTTATCTAAGTCTGAAAGTAAGCAGAGGTGCTTGAGAGAAAGAAAGAGAGAGAGAGAGAGAGGGAGAGAGAGAGAAAGTGAGCGAATCTTAAGAGGTTTGTGTCCCCAAAAAGTCACTATCATTTCCTACTTATTACTAAACCACTTTCTGAGCTGCAAGCTTTTGCCCTGTTGGTTTGTGCTATGCCAGTTAAGACATCAGATAGTAAAGAATGGTAAAGAATTCGGTGGGAGGCGGGTGTGGTGGCTCACGCCTGTAATCCCAGCACTTTGGGAGGCCAAGGTGGGTGGATCACGAGGTCAAGAGATCAAGACCATCTTGGTCAACATGGTGAAACCCCATCTCTACTAAAAATAAAAAAATTAGCTGGGCATGATGTTGCATGCCTGTAGTCCCAGCTACTCAGGAGGCTGAGGCAGGAGAATTGCTTGAACCCAGGAGACAGAGGTTGCAGTGAGCTGAGGGCTTACCAGTGCACTCCAGCTTGGTGACAGAGCAAGAATCTGTCTCAAAATAAAAAATTTGTTTGGATCTTGAAGCAGTGGAGAGCCAATGGGTTTATTCAAAAGAATTGTACAAAATTTTAAAGGAATTGCTTTGGAAACAGTGGCAGTGACTGACTCAAGAAGTGAGAGGTGCGGCTGAAAGTGCAAGTGAGAGAAGGGCCTGAGAGAAAGCTGCTTCCCTCTGAAACACTGAACAGCATTGGTGAAGAATTGGGTAAGGGCAGAGAGAGTAGAAAGCCACAAGGCAGAGCTCAGCATGGTTCTCTGGTCTCTTACATGGGGCTGCGTGCCTGGTGCTGGAAAATATAAGAAGGGGAGCAAGTTGGAGGTGGAAAAACTAAATTTGGGGATCTCACAGAACATTCCAACGGAGATGCCCAGTATTGATTGGACAGAAAGGTCTGCTGTTCAGGAGAGAGGTAAAAGCCAAGGACACGTCACTGGGAGCCATCAACGAAGATGAAGGCAGGAGGGTGGATGAGGCCACCCTGGCTGAGCATAGATAGAAAGAGGTCGGCAAACAGACCTCTTGGGAACAGGAAGTGAAGCTGTCAGCTGTGAGCACGTTGCGTTCTGCTGCATGATAAAAACACATTTAAAATGCTTATGATTCTTTAGAGAACGGCCGTCTTTTGGCATTAAGTGTTAATATTTGTAATGACTCTGTTCTGTTTGTCTCCTAAAAAGCATATGCAGGCCAGGCATGGTGGTTCACGCCTGTAATCCCAGTACTTTGAGAGGCCAAGGTGGGTGGATCACCTGAGGTTAGGATTTGACACCAGCCTGATCAACATGGTGATACTCTGTCACCCCATCTCTACTAAAAATACAAAAAAATTATCCAAGTGTGGTGGCAGGCACCTGTAAGCCCAGCTTCTTGGGAGGCTGAGGCAGGAGAATCGCTTTGACTTAGGAGGCAGTGGTTGCAGTGTGCGGAGATTGCACCACTACACTCCAGCCTGGGTGACAAGAGCGAAACTCAGTCTCAAAAAAAAAAAAAAAAAAAAAGTTTATGCAAAATAAGCTAATATGACTAACCGTGGACAGTATAGACTCCACAGTGAAAAATATATTATTCAAACGAGAAGAAACATTAATAATCCAAACTCAATGCAGGAAACACAACTAGCGGGCACCAAATTGGACGTAGAAAACAAAGAGGATTTCCTGTTAGTGGAAGAGAGTAACAATAAGAACTTCTCGGTGTTTGAAAAATACCCTTTCTCCTGGATGACAGCCAGGGTATGGTCCCAGGGGTGTTTGGTTCTTTCCTGATCAGCATAGGAAAAAAGTATTCTTTCCTCTTTCCGAAAATCTACTCGGGTCCCTTTGTGGTTCTACAATCATGCGTCACTTGTTAACAAGCTCTTGTTAAGCGTTTCATCTGGAGGAAGCAAGTGAGTGAGTCCCCTCGCTGTCTGACTTAGGGACTCATGATTCCATCGCAGAATTCTTCCAAGGGAAGAATTTCACAGAGGAGAAAGAAGGCCATGTGTCCATCCATCTACTCCCTCCCCTCTCTTTGCTGTGGCACAGGCTTGCAATTCATTTTTCATGCCACCTACTCATCTTTTAATGCCGAGTTCAGGGTCACTTGGTGACCATGACACCATGACACCATGACACAACCCTCTCTCTATGCACCATTTAAATACCCAGAGGCAAGGTGCAGCATCTCCTCTGAGGTCCTAGTTTGTTTGTTTGTTTGTTTATTTATTTATTTATTCTTTCTTTCTTTTTTGTCCCTCCCTCCCTCCCTCCTTCCCTTCCTTCCTTCCTTCCTTCCTTCCTTCCTTCCTTCTTTCCTTCCTTCCTTCCTCCCTTCCTTCCTCCCTCCCTCCCTTCCTTCTTTCCTTCCTTCATCCCTCCCTCCCTCCCTCCCTTCCTTCCTCCCTCTCTCTCTCCCTTTCTTTTCTTTTCTTTCTCCCTTCCCTTCCTCCTTCTCTCCCTCCCTCCCTCTTTTTCTCTCTGACTCTTTCTCTCTTTCTTTCTTACAGGTCTCACTCTGTCACCCAGGCTGGAGTGCCGTGGAGCCATCTCTGCCTGCAACATCTGCTGAGTTCCAGCGATTCTCCTGCCTTACCCTCTTGAGTAGCCGAGATTACAGGTACACGCCACCATGCCCAGCTAATTTTTGTATTTTTAGTGGAGATGGAGTTTCACCATGCTGACCTCAAGTGATACGCCTGCCTCAGCTTCCCAAAGTGCTGGGATTGCAGCCACTGCACCTGGCTGAGAGTCTATTCATTTTCTCTACATGTGTCTATCCCTGGAACTTAATTCATTTCATAACTCTTTGTTTATCTGCATTTCTCTGTTACAGACACAAGTGAGTTCCTTGGGATGGCAATCAGTGTTTGTCATCTTTGCAGGACCAGCACCTGACATGCAGTTCTCCCAGAGCTCAGAACCAGGCACAGTGGTTCACATCTGTCATCCCAGTACTTTGGGAGGCCTAGGCAGGAGGATGGCTTAAACCCAGGAGTTTGAAACCAGCCTGAGCAACATGGTGAGACTCTGCACAAAACCTAAAAAATGAGCTGGCCATGGTGGCATGTGCCTATAGTGGCAGCTACTCAGGACGCTGAGGCAGGAGCGTCACTTGAGCCCAGGAGTTCGAGGCGGCAGTGAGCTCTTGTTAACAGTGGAGGGTGTCCGGGTTCTTGGTGTCTTGAACAAAGAATTGGACAAAACACACAAGCAAAGCAAGGATGGAATGAAGGGTTTTCTTGAAAATGAAGTACGCTCCACAGAATGTAAAGGGCTCAGAGGCCCCTTTACAGAATTTTTGGGAGTTTAAATACCTGCTAGAGGACTCCATTGTTTACTTCAGGTATGCCCTACGTAAATGGAGAGGACGAAGTAAAGTTACAACGTCATTTACAGTGTATACACTACGGAGAGGATATTTCCTGTTATAGCTGAAGTGTGAATCGGCCTTATGTTCCCTGCCTCCCGATCCCATTTTCCCACCTCACTATGATTACAGCACTCCACTCCATCCTGGGCAACAGGGTGAGACACTGTCTTTAAAAACAAAAATGAAAACAGTGATGCTGACCCACTGCAGCCCCGGGGACTCCACCCTGCACATGGTTAGCGGGCCCTGGCCCTGGCCCAGAGCCCGACTCAGCTCTTTGTGACCCGGTCCCTTTGCCATCCACCTGCACTGCCTCTCTTGAATCTGATGGTCTGAGGACAAAAGCAAGGAGAATCCAGGAGTGAAGGAAACTGGGACACGTCCCCCAGACAGAGGAGGCAAGAGAACCCAGAGGAAGTGGCAGTCATGAACCTGTTGCAAAGAACCATCACCCTGAAAAAGAGGGAGAGGCAGTTCAAACCTGTCTGGGTGTTCACACAACTCCGCCTTCTGCTCCACAAGAGGCTCTGGATCTTCCCTCTATTTGAAGAGCTGGGGATTAGGGCAGAGAGGATGGGCTTCTCTATGTGTTTGCCGGTCGGATGCATTACAGTGATTACAGACAAATTCAACCAGTGAGAGAGGGGTATTCTTGCAGTGATTTAGAGAAGCAGTGTGTGACAGTCTTTTCTACAGCAAGACACTGTTTTTCTGTAGGGTATTTATATTTATAAAGGGTGTTTCTGTCCATTATTTTGTTGATCCGATTAGGATATAAAATGGTTATTAAGTTTTAAAAAATTTAATTATGGAAAATTTCAAACAGACACAAAAATAGAGAGTATACTAGATTAGACACCCAAAACCTAGCATACTCCTTCAATGGTTATCAATATTTTGCCAAGCCTGTTTCATTTGTCCTGTTTTTTCCCCCTTTTTATTTTTTGCTAGGATATTCTGAAGGAAGTCCTAGATAACATGGTGTCCACGATGCTATTATCGTCTCCAGCGGCATGGTCATTCATTTCATCACATCATTTAATAAATAGTCGATTGTAGAAAAGGTATCATTACCCCATTTTTGTTAACCCAGAAGAAAACAGAGGGTCAGAGACAAATTAGATTTGTTCAAGTTCACATGGCTTAAGGAAGCACACTGCCCTGGAGCTGGGCTCCTCTGACCACAAAGCCCAAGGTACTTTCCACTGTCACTACGATGCTGGAGAAGCAGAAGAAATGCAGAGTAACGTCAGTGACCACAGAGGCAAGATCCAGGTGGGGTGCTTCTCAGCAGGTAACTGAGCTGCAACCCTTTGTTCTTTGTGAGACTCACTTGAGCTTTTTCCAGAGCCACCCCAAACAGCCTATTGCAGGCAGAGCATACACCCTACCTGCCCAGCCTCACTGAAGCCGCCCCATCCTGCACACTAGGGCAACTTGAATCAGCCAGGGTGACAAGGCTAGTCGGTGAGGAGATGAATCCATGTCCTCAGGGACTCTCATCTGTTCAATAATAGTGTGAAGTCCACTTCCTATGCCCCCTTTCTTCCCAGAAAAAAAGAGGAACTGTCTAGAAAAGGCAGAGTAAGATCCATGTGCTACTAAAGGTCCCCTGGAGAGAAGGGAGACGAGGTCACCAACCCACCCTCTCAGGTAATGTTTCAGTTGATTATCAGTTCCCATCTCCTGGCCAGCATCCCCAGGTCTGCCTGGTGTGTTCCATCCTGTCTGCACGCTGGCTATTTTGTGAATAAGGCAGATATTGGGGGCCGGGAATGGTGGCTCAGCTGAGGCAAGTGGATCACTTGAGGTCAGAGGTTCAAGACCAGCCTGGTCAACATAGTGAAACCTTGTCTCTATTAAAAACACAAAAATTAGCCGGGTATGGCAGTGGGTGCCTATACTCCCACACTCAGGAGGCTGAGGCAGAAGAATCACTTGGACCTGGGAGGCAGAGGTTGCAATGAGCTGAGATGATGCCACTGCAGTCCAGCCTGGACCACAGAGTGAGACTCCTTCTCAAAACAAACAAAAAAGACACATCTTCTGAGGAAATATTAAAAGAAAACATTGAGATAACTTAGAT
>CAUYUD010004266.1:0-32429 GCA_963575295.1 Alouatta caraya | reverse complement strand
TTTATACCGGTGTAGTTAGAAATGCCTCTGCAATGGCAAACTCCCTCCGTAGTGGCAGACTGCCTCAGTAATGGCGGACGCCCCTCCTCCACAGAGCTGGACCATCCCGGGTTCAGCTGTGCTTGCTGTGAAACTCTCAATCCAGAGCGTTTCTGATGGCTGGTTTTTTTTGTGGGGGTGGGACCAGCCTAGCCGGATCACCTGGCTCTCTGCCTCAGAGCGTTTTTTTTTTTTTTTTTTTAAGGTGAATGGTCGACTGTCTCCCAGGTGTTCCAGCCGCCTGTTGAAAAGGCGCTGGGATCTGTGTGATTTCCCATGCGGTGACCCAGTGTGCCAGCTGAAACCGTGGGCGCTGAGTTTCATGGCGTTTTTTGCCTGGGAAATCTCCTGGCCTGGCTGCCTGTTTCAGTCCCCTTTTTTAATCAGATGAATGGGCGGCTCTGCCTTCCCGGAGCTCCAATTGCCAGCTAAAACGGCACCTGGATCCACGTATTTTGTATGGGGAACCGCTGCACCAGGGCACTGCCCAAAACAGTGGTGCTGGCAAAAACAGCCGAGCTGGCAAAAACAGCTGCGCCGGCCAAACCATCTGCACTGGGGATCCATGGGTCTCCTCCTCCTGGGAATCTCCTGGTCTGTGGGCAATAAAAATCCATCTGGGAATGTGGCGTCCACTCACCCTCCATGTTTTCACTGGGAGCTGCAATCCTCAGCTGCTCCTAATCGGCCATCTTGGATCCTCTCTACTAAATTTTTAAAAGTCACAACACAAAGAAAAGATAAACATAAGTTGGAAAAAGACAGTAACATGACTAGCAAAGTTCTGTTATCCTTAACATCTGGAGTCTTGCAAGTAATCAGCAAGAAAAAGATGAAGAGTCTAAGAAGAAAATGTTTTTTTTTTAATTAAAAGAAATTTTTAATGGCTTTGTTAGTATTCCATAGTATGAATATACTACAATTTACTTAGATTTACAATTCTTCTTAGTTATAAGAATATGTAAATATTTTGTAGATAGAATTTCTAGGTATACACATTAAAATTTTGGTTATGTATTTCCAAATTGTCTTCTTAAAGTATGTACTAGTTTACATTCTTATTAACAGTATAATGGAAAGCCTATTTTCCTATGCCCTCCTCAGCATTGAAGTTTAGTGATCTTTTTAATTTTCACAGTTTAATGGGCAAAGCATTTTATCTCATTAATTTCATCAGCATTGTTTATTCTGAATGAGATTGAGAATATTTTCCTATTTTTAAAGTTTGTTCTATTTCTTCTGTGAGTCTTCTGTTAATGTGCTTTGTTCATTTTCTTATTGGACTCTTCATCTTTTGCTTTCTGATTTATAAGACTCTGGGGTCTTAGAAGGATAACAGAACTTTGCTTGTCATAGTGTTACTGTCTTTCTCCAGCTTCTTTTTATTTTTCCTTTTTGTCATGACTTTTAAAATTTAGTAAAGAAATTACCTGCGTTCTAAATTGTATCTAGTCAACAATCTTTTCCTTTTATGGCTTTTAGGTTTTACATTTTATCTAGAAATGCTTTTTACATCCAAAAAATATAAAATGATTCACCTATGTCTTCTAAGCATTTGTTTTTATTTTTAAAATTATTTATATATTTGATTTATATGGAATTTATTTTGAAATAAGAAGTCAGTTATCTTTTTTCTTTGTTTGCAAATGGCTAGTGTGTTATTCCAACCTTATTTGTTCAATAATCCCCTTTAATCCTACTGATTAGAAATGGATGAAATTTTTGTAATTGGATAGGTTTGTACTCACAGATTCTCTGTTTTATACCATTGATTGATCTGTCAATTCCTGCTGAATCAAATTTTAAAACCACTGGTATGGTTCATCACTTCACAATGCTTTTCTTCTCTGGAATTGTGCAGCTACTCCCCAACATTTATTTCTCTGCATGATATTTAGAATAATAGTGTATGCACGGAAGAGCATCTGGAAGCCTAAATATCAGTTATTAAATATGATTATTCCTGAAGAGTATGATTAGAGAGTAGCATCTTCAACTTGTTACATCACATGTCTATCTTTTATGAATTTAAAGGCTCAGGCAAATATTAGTTTAGTTGTAAAGATTCAATAAAGATTTAAAAAAATAAACAAACATGAAAATATTGTGAGCATAGAAAGTATCTGTGTCTTGTAGTTTTTTTTTTACTTGATTCCCTTGTGTTTTCACATATACAATAATTTTATCTGCCAATAATGATGATTTAATTTTCTCCTATTCAATATTTATGCTTTTTACTTTGTTTTCTTGTTTAATTGCATTTCTTAGAATTTCTAGAACCATGTTAAATGCAGCAACAGTAGACTTTGTTTTGTTTTATCCTTCAATATAATGGAGTACTTTTAAAATTTCACCGTAACTTATCTGCTCTTACTATTTTATTAAACTTCTTTATTTGAAAAAATAAAGCTTTAAGTAGCATTCAATTATACACTGGCAACTTCACACTTAAATTCATGAAAGTTTATAACTATGTAAAAAACAGGTTTAACAGTCTTATACTATAGCATTCACAGACGCGCTAATTAAATTAATGATTTCTTAGGCTCTAAAAGTTGTATTTCAGTCTATCAGCAGATAAGCTTAATAGTAAAACATTTTCTTATTATTCTACATTTTTATCTAATGACTAGTGCAGTTAAAACTTTGCAGGTACTAATTTGTCATAAAACAGAGAGTCCTTTTCAGTCTCTGTAAGTTCTCCACCCCTTCTTTATGAAAAATCTTTACTTAGGGTAAAGGCAAATTGGTTCTAATAATTTACTATTGAGAGGCCCTCCAGATGAACTCAAGTGTTTCAGCACAATTCAGTATTTAAGCTTTATTTTTCAACCCTCAGGGGCTGTGCATATTGTTTGCTTCACTGCTTTTACCAGGGAGTCTTGAGTAGGGTAAATGTGTTCCTTGAACCCAGTAGATTTTATGCATCACGCTTTCTTTGTCTGAACAGCTGTGTCATTGCAAGCTACACACAAATGCACACATAAATGTCACAAGCCATTAATATTCAGAAATTAGGGTAGACTTTCATATGAATCTAAAATAAACTAACTGAGAAAACAAAATTAAATATCTATATTTATTAGATAAATGAAGGTTTGGAAAATTTTCTTTTCTTTTCACCCCACCCTATTTCCCCCCACTTCTGTGGTTACAGTGGTTAAGAGGACAGCTGTCGAGGCAACTGTGTATGGGGAATGCAACTGACTTCTCACACATGGCTGCCCAGATGTGCTCCTCTCTCGGGGATGTGGTGCCTACTTCTGTCTAAACAGTGTGGCTTGGCATTCTTTTATCTTTAACAGTGATGAGGAAACAAGTTGACTAATACAACATCATTTCCTAAATGTTTATTCACTCTTTGATTCATTCATTCAACATTTATGAGGGAATGCCTACAAAATTTTAGGTATATCATTTAGCAAGAGATGCTTAAAAGCCCCCAGAAGAGTCAAATAAATCAAGTAACTACAAATCAGTGTGGTGACAATAGAAATAAACAAGGTACTATTAGGAATGCACACAGGAGTCACATTCTGGCCTGTAAGAGGATGTTTTCCCAGGAGAGGCAATGCCTGTGGCTAGTCTTGAGGGACTGGTGTGAATTACCTAGACAATGGGGGCAGTAAGTGCAAAGGCTGGCGATGGAGACCACAGGCTGAGAGTGGTGGCAAGAGGTGAAGAAAGAGCCAGCTTCATCTGCAAAACAAGGAAATAAAGTCTTCTTTAAAAAGAACAAAAAAAAAAAAAAAAAAAAGAAGAAAGAAAGAAAAGTAGGCTGAACAATCCCTGTCTCCCACAAAAATGTCCCACTTCCCAATAATGAAAACATATAAATATGTTACTTCAATAACCAAAGGGACTTTGTAGATGTGATTATGTTAAGATCTCCAGATGGAGAGATGAGCCTTGATTACCCAGGTGGGCCCAGTGTAATCACAAGGAATCTTAGAGGGAGAAGGTATTGTGATGATAGAAACAGAGGATGAAATAATCCACTTAAAAGACAGAGGAAGGGGCTAGGGGCTGTGGGATTGGGAATATAGGTGACCTCTGGTAGACAAGAAAAGCTGGAAAATAGATTCTCCCTTCAGGCTTCAGAAGTATCACAGCCCGGCTGACACCTGGATTTCTGTCCCTGTAGACTCATTTTGGACTTCTGACACCTGATCTGCAGGAGAGTAAATAAATTTGTGTTGTGTAAGCCACCAAATTTGTGATAATTTATTAAAGTAGCCACAAGAAAGTAATATACGAGATCATCAAGAACCTTCCATGCTGTGTGTGTTCATTCTTGCATTACTAGAAAGAAATACCTGCGACTGGAAATATAAAGAGGCTTAATTGGATCATGGTTCTGTAGGCTTTACAGGAAGCATGGTGCTAACATCTGCCTGGCTTCTGAGTGTGGGGCTGTTTTAGAGGGACTTCCTGGGATCTCTGGTTTTCCCGCCTCAGTTGGCTAGGGGGTCTTTGTTCAGTTTTCCATGGGCCAGGTAGAACTCTTTGTTTGCCACCCACAAGCCAGGTAGGGCTCTTCGTCTCGGAATTTCCTATGCTGGCTCTTGGAGGAGGGGGCTCTGTGACTCAGGGTTATAAAACAAGTAGCTAATCCAATAACGGAGTTGAAGATCAATCCAGAGGAAGTTTGAAAAAACTCCTCTCATTGAACAAGAACATGAATGGGGCGGGAATAATTTAAGGGTTAAAACTCCAGCCACCCCTGCCTGAAGGGATTCCTCCCTGGATCTCCTCCCACACAAGTGTGGGAGCTGTCCTTTCACTCTGCCTAATAAACCGCACTTTTCCTACTCTTTGTGTCCACAACTTTTATTCCAGCTTTAAAACTCACTGTACCTCTGGGGGCCCTTTCCTCATTCTTCGGGTTTAGGAAGGCCAAGAACCTAAGCTCAAACTGCACTGGCTTACATTTCCCTGATGGTCTAGTGGTTAGGATTCAGTGCTGTCACTGCTGCAGCCAGACTCTGGCTCAGGTTTTACATCTCTGGTAACCTGAAGAAGCCTCAGGAAACTTACAATCATGGTGGAAGGCAACAATCATGGTGGAAGGCAAAAGGGGGGTCACATGGTGAAAGCAGGAGCGAGGATGCGGGGAGGGGCCAAACACTTTTAAACAACCAGATCTTGTGAGACCACACTCACTCTTGAGAGGACAGCACCAAAGGGATGGTGCTCTCACCAGGGTCCACCTCCAATACTGGGGATTACATTTTATCATGAAATTTGAATGGGGACAAGAATCCAAGCTATGTCATGTGCCATGCTGGAAAGCCACTAAAGGATTTTAGTTAGGGAGGTAGCTTGATCAGACTTCCTCTTTAGAAAGATATTCCCAGTGGGGGTGGGGGATATGACAGCCTGCCTAGGGCAGGGTCAGATGGATTTTTGTGACCACTGTACCTACTTAGGGGACACCACAACCAGGTCAAAGGTGAGTCTGAGGCTAAGACCAAGTGGGTCTTTGGGCCATTTTTCTCTGTTTATCAGAAAAACTCTTCCTTCTCTTCCATGTACCAGTACTTACTAAATATTTGTTTTATTTCAAGAATAATACAGGTAGTGGAACTTGAATTTTAGAATTGGAGAGAGGCATTAAGAACAATCAGCCAAAATTAATTAATTAATATTAATAATTAGTAATGAATTGGTGGTTAATAATTGGTAGTTAATATTAAGGAAGGGGTTTTGGAGGAAATAAACAGGGAGGCATGATAGAGACTATCAGGAGGAGGGCCTTGTTTTCATCAGGATGATCACTTCTGTGGAGGTTACATAGAAGCTAGGACCTTGAGAGTAAGAAGGAGCCAGCCACACAAAGATCCAGAGAAACCATGTTTCAGATGGAGTGAGCAAGAGCAAAGGTCTTGGGACAAGCAGGCTGGCTGATTCCCTATTATGAGACGTTCTGGAGGAAAAGGATAAAAGCTTTCACTCAAGCTCTAACTTATCTAACTCTCAGCCAGTGAGTAATAAGATGCTCAGAAAGCTATTAACTGCAAACTCCTATTTCAGGGACCGAGGGATTTCCTTGGATTTCCCACAAGTTCTACTATGGATATTATTCTTGGAATGAAACAAATATTTAGTAAGTAGTAAGTACTGGTAGATGGAAGAGTGGGAGAGAAGAAGGAATAACTTTTCTGACAAGAAGACAAAGGTGGCACAAAGACCCACCTGGTCTTAGCCTCAGGCTCATGTTTTACCTGGTTGTGGCATCCCCTAAGTGAGTATAGAGGTCACAAAAATCCATCTGTCCCTGCTCTAGTCTGGCTGTCATATGACCTATTCTCTACCTGCACGGGGGGATCATTCTAAAGAAGAAATTAGATCAAATTGCTTCTTATGCCTGAAGAGGCAGAGAGGTCTAGAGGATGAAGAAAGCTTCCTGGACAACACATGGAGACCAAGTTAATAGACGGTATGTGGATCATCCATGTTTGAAGGAACATGATGGGTCCTGACACATTAGCAGTAGACACAACACAGAGGATACCATCCGCAGACAAGACAGGAAGTTTAGAGCTTGGGGGAGTCTAAAAAAGTCACATGGCCCAGATGTCTTCTCCCAGTACCATGTCATTCATTTTCTAGGCCTGTCATAGCAAAGCACCACAGACTAAGTGGCTTAAACAAGAGATCTATTGTCTCACAGTCCTGGAACCTAGAATGTTGAGATCCAGGTGCGAGCAGGCTTGGTTCCTTTGAGAGCTGTGAGGGAGAATCTGCCTTATGCCACTTTATTAACTACTGCTGATTTTCTATCAATATTTGATACTCATTGTCTTTAAAAAACATCACCCCTTATCTCTGCCTTCATTTTCGCATGATGTTTTCCCTATGTGCATGTCTGTCTCTAAATTTCCTTTTTTAATAAGGATACCAGTCATACTGGATTACCCTGCACCCTAATGACATTTTAAATTAATTACTTGTTTAAAGAACTTATCTCCAAATAAAGTCACATTCTGAGCTACTACATGTTAAGAATTCAACATACGAATTTTGGGGGGACGCAAATCAATTCATAACACCATGTGTCTAAAACTCTAAGGAGAATGGAAGGAGAAGAAATCCAAATTTTAGTGAAGATTTAATAAGAGACTGAACTGAAAATGGCATGATTGAGTTAGCTTTTGTGTCAAACATGCTTTAACATGGCCCCTGTGATCCTCAACTCCTGAGAATCATGTCTTTGTATAATTCCCTCCTCTTGCATATGGGTGGGACCTCTGACTTGCTTCGAACTAACAGAATATGGCAAGATGATGGGATGTCACGCCTGTGTTAATATCACTTATATAAGACTCTATCTTGCTAGTAGACTCACATTCCCTTTCTGGCTTTGAAGAAGCAAGCCTCTTTTTGAAAGAGAGCTTATGGGCTGGGCGTGGTGACTCACACCTGTAATTCCAGCACTTTGGGAGGCTGAGGCAGGTGGATCACCTGAGGTCAGGAGTTTGAGACCAGCTTGGCCAACAAGACAAAACTCTGTCTCTACTACGAAAAATATAAAAATTAGCTGGGCATGGTGGCGTGGCCTGTAATCTCAGCTACTTGAGAGGCTGAGGCAGGAGAATCTCTTGCACCTGGGAGGCAGAGCTTGCAGTGAGCCAGGATCGTGCCACTGCACTCTAGCAGCCTGGGCAACAGAGCAAGACTCTGTCTCAAAAAAAAAAAAAAAAAAAAGCATATGAAGTGAGTCATACAAGAGGTTGTGGGACCTTCAGGAGCCGAGAGTGAGAGCTGTCAGGAAGCTGGAGCTCTCAGTTTTACAAGCACAAGAAAATAAATTCTGCCATAACCTAAGTAAGCTTGGACCAATTGCCAATGGAGCCTCCAGAAGAGAAGCAAGCCTGGGCAACATTTTGATTGCGGCCTTGCTGAGGACTCAGCTAAGCCTTGCCCAGACTCCCGACCCACAGAGGTTGCGAGATAGAAAATGTGTGGTGTTTTAAGTTGTTAGAAGAAGAAAGAAGGAGGAAGAACAAGAACAAGAAAAAGGAGGAGGTGGGGAGGGGAAGGGAAAGAAGAGAAAGAAGGGAGGAGGAAGAGGCCAAGAAGGGGGAGGAGTAGAGAAACAGGAGCTATTATCTTCCTTTCTTTCCAAGTTCCCCTTGCCACAAGCCTATGTTAGGGTGTGTGTGGCTTTAATTAGAATATGAGACTGCATCTTAAAACAAGAAGAATTAAACTTTGATGACTTAAAGGAATCTACTTCAGAAAGGGATATTCAACAGAGCATCTTTGGAGATGAGTAATTAAAGAAATGTCAGAATTCCCACCAACAGTGTAAGAGTGTTCCTATTTCTCCACATCCCCTCCAGCATCTTTTGTCAAATAGGAAAGGAGGAAATTAAGGTAATATTTTGATGTTTTATCTTTCCTTACATTTATTAGTACTTTTTATAATACTCTCAGATTGAGAATTAATAGATTTTTTAAAAAGGTGATGTTTCTGCTCTTAACAAATATTGATAATTGTCTCCTAAAATGTTGGTCTTGCTTCATAGCTATTCCAGAGTGCTTAGAAATTTCCAGCTAGCAATATGCCATTAATTTGTACAGTGTTTTGGGTTGTAAAATGTTCATATTTTTGTAGTCAAATATGTTATTTGATTTGTATTTCTTCTAAGACATTCTTTCTGGGACCATGTAAGTATTCACATATATTTTATACTATTTGAAATATTTTTTACATTTGATAACTCTCTGTATACACTGTAAATTACTATTCAAATGAAATCGACACCCCTTTAGCACATTTTTATTGGCTGCTTTTTGCTTACTTTATAAAAACCTAAATTTACTTCTCAAAGTGTATGTATTACATTAAAAACAAAGTGGAATTTTATAAATATATCAAGCATACATACATCCCTAGAAAATATTAAATATACATTATGCCACTTAGATTGTCATTACTTTATTTCTAAAATTTGATAGAAAATTTGTCATGCAGTTGTTTACAATTCTTTCCTATATACATATGTTTCTATAGTTAATTCTTAAATATTTGGACTATGGAAAGATAACAGGTTTCTCAATTTCCTGTGGCACCTAACAATACCCTATGAGTGTATACTTCATATTAATCCTTCTGAAACTTAAATATTTCTTTGATATTAAGAGTCACTTCTGGTTTAATGCCTGCAACCATTTTCAAGGAAAAATTGATTTCAAGGAGTTAATGACACCTATGTCTTCTGGAAAGACCATATTAAGAGAAGCATAAGAGAAGCATCATTTTTCATACCAGGGGAAGAAGTTAGTTCTGAGTCCTTTCTAACATGGGATGTAACTGGTTCTAGGCATTCTGAGCCCACCTTTATTCCACCCCCAGCCACATATGCTTTGGGGTTTATGAGGTTTGACTCTTGAATAATGTTAGTGGAAACTGGACACTGTGTATCTTAGCTAGATAGTTTGCATTCTTCAGAAATGTACAAAAACATTTCACATTCCCAACCAGGAAGTTCAGCATACTTTATCTTGTAAGCATTTGTGAAAAAAAATGATAGCTGGAATATGGTTGTCTTGACAGCTTCAAGAAACTGAGGCCCTCCTACTTATTATGAGACAAAGTCCCATGCCTGAGAGACAATGAGTAAATGCCAAAAATAACAGGATAATTGACATTATCATCAAGGAGAGGTTACCTCTGATGGAGCTTTTATTATTATGATAGCTTCTCTATTTCTTGTGAAAGGATGTTCTGTCATCTGCAGAAATGAAAAGACCTAAATATGGCTAATGTGGATGCAGCTGAGATCCAGCTGGACAGGAGATCTGAACTTTTTGTGAAATTGCCTCTGCATGGTTTTGACAATTCCTGGACCTCTTCATTCTGCTAGAGAACTACAGCTAAACTTCTCATTAAATATTCCACCAAGAATGCTAAACTTCAAAAAGTATTACCACCTTTTGAGATAACCACTGATTTTTTAGAGCAATTTCAGAAATTTGCCTGTTACGTTTCTTGAAGGGCAGATGAGCAGATCAACACTTGCTATTTATAGTACCTGTGATTAGACTCACTTTAATTTCTTATATAAAATAAGATGTATTGCTTAAATAATTTTTGATAAAAATGTATTTGGAAGGTCTGTTTTCTCTGACAAACACAACACAAATCATTAATGGGTAATATTTTCTATTAGTTCAGCTTTGAAATGATATGGCATAATAACAAATTTCGTGTCCTTTTTATTTCCATAAAGGGAAGGTTATTTCCTTCACAGATTTTTCTTTAATAATATACAATTATTAGATTTTAAATTAGGAATCATGGGATCCAATGAAGTAAGCTCTTTAATCTTCAAGAAACAGTCAAGTACAGGGGCCTTTGGGTTAATTCATCTGTGCTGCTATAATAAAATGCCTGAAACTGAGTAATTTATGTAAAAAAAATAGGAATATATTCCCTCAGAGTTCTGGAGGCTGGAAAGTCCAAGATCAAGGCATTGGTAACTGCAAAGGGCCTTCTTCCTGCGTCATCACATGGCAGGAGGTCAAAGAGCACAGGAGAGATAATCCCCTTTTGAGAGCCCTTTATATCCTGCCCTCAAGACCTAAACACCTCCCGTTTGGCTCCTTCTACCAACACTGTCACATTAGGGATTAAGTTTCCAACATATAAATTCTGTGGAATATATTCAAACTATAGCAGACTTTCAGCAATTTTTATAAATCAAGTAATAGAATTGGCTCTTAAAATGATGCAACTGCTTTAATAAATCATTTGTGCTTGTGCATTCTAAGCTAGTTTCAGTCTACAATATTTCCTCACTCATACATTCTGTATATTAAGTTGCCATAGTAATTTCCTGAAAGATGGGATATATATTTGTGTGTGTATGTGTGTGTGTGTGTGTATATATATCTGAAGAAGCTTAACTGTGGGAATATATATATACACACACACATATATATTCTCACAGTTTAGCATTCTTCAAAGGCTCCTTACTCCTAACACAAAGTCCAAGCTCTTTAATCTGACATTCAAGTTTTTCCACCAACAGAACCCAATTGATTTTGTAATTCTTGTCTTTTTCAATTCTTGATAGGTTTTTCCACTAAAAAACTGAAATGATTAAGGAGAATAAACTTATACTCATGATTTTTAGAGACAGTAGCTGACACACTTGAAAAATGACATAAAATTCCAATTTATATGAGTTTTCAAAAATGAAAATCACATCTTCCATTAATTAGTCTCGAAGAAATATTAGAATTCAGGAAGCTATGCTGCCTATCTTGTGGCTTTTTGGAGCACCTATTCTAGTATATTCTAACCTTTTTTACAGAGTTGATATTCAATGTTAACATGTTTATTTCTATTTTTCTTTGGATTCTTATACTGGATAGGTTTAGATACATCTTCTGACTAACAACCTGGCTCATGAGTCCAAGTTGGAGAATACATTATAGTTCTCTTCAAGGGTAATACTCTGCTCCAGCTGATTTTCACATATCGTTACTTGAGGGTGTCTTATGGTTTTCTACTCCTTTGCTTTTGTTCATGTTTTGACCCCTTCCTTAACCTTTACCCAGGAGCACTCTCCTTGTCTCTGGCCTTCTCTAAACTCCTAACATAAATTTTATCTCAACTAGGAAATTTTAGTAACTAATCTTGTGTAAAATATATATTCTTCCTTGAAATTCCTAAATCACTTCTTATTATGATATATATTTGATTGTAAGTCATTGACCATATTATAGCATTTCTATTATATATAACATATTTTAATATTTTTTAAAATATTTATGCACCTGTGTCCAATTCTTCTAATTTGAAAATTAATATTTTGAGGGAAAAAATATACAACTATCTGTCTCATCATAGCACCTATTCTAGTCTATTCTAATCTTTTTTACAGAGTTGATATTCAATATCAACGTGTTTATTTTGATTTTTCTTTGGATTCTTAGATTGGATGGGCTTAGGTATATCTTATTCAAAAAATAGTGTGCATAAATAGGAGAACTGTATGGTATGTGAATTACCTCAGTAAATTTGTTAAAATAAAATGAAGTGATGTGAAGAAGAAAGACAGATAGATTTGTCAAAAATGTATTTATTTTTTTCTGAATATAATTTTATTATTTAAAATGTAGGTAGGTGGAAATAGTGTAGATTTTTATTTTTTCTTTAAAGTGAAATCTAGTTTTTGAAAACATTTCAAGTAGTTATGTTTTAGCAATGAGATACTATCATTGATAAAATAAAATAGAATGATTTCTCTCAAGATGAAGCCATGAGGATAGAAAATGCATAGAAAGATACTTCCTGTACCTTCTACCAAGATGATTTAAAAAGATAAGAGCTCTACAATAAACCTTCTTCTTGACATTTATTCATCAGTCATTTTCTAACAACACAAGAAATTTCTGAAGTCTACATCATTCTAATTCTCTGCTCTGTAATGTGTTCAATTACGTTATTACTACTGTGTTCAGATAACATATTTTGATACACTTGTCAATTTCAAGAAATTATATTAACAGGAAATTTTGGTTAAATTATATTAACCAAAACTCAACCTATTAATAATAGTATTCAAAAGAAAAAGAAAGGAAATACACTTTTAAATTTTATTTCAGTTTGAAGATGCTCTGGTAAGTCCTCAAGGAATTTAGACAGAAACTGATAATAGTACTAGTAGTAGTAGTATAAGAATATCCAACTATTATTATCAGAGAGTCAGAAATTTGCTGCTGATAACAAGAATTTTATAGAGCTACATTCTTTATTCTTTGCATATACAGTTTCATCTAATTATCACAGAAACTCTGAAATTCATGTAATAAAATTCCTATTTTATAAATAAAAAGACTGAAATTTAGGAAGATTAAGTAGCTTATTCACACAGAAATTAAGCTACAGAGCCAAAATTTGAATCCAGGTGTGTCTGAATTCAAAACCTATACAGTTTTAGTTACAATTCTTGAGTTCTTTACTCATCTTAGCCAATGTTTTCCTTGTACTTCTTATAGTTATCTTTAGAATGAAAAGTGATTAATCATTTGAATGATAAAATGTTTGATTGTTGAAAATACATTCAATGAGCAGCAGTATAATAACTACATATTAAGTTAGATGTCAGAATTTGTATATCAAATATGAAACTATAATTTAAACATTAATGAGCAAAATGTTTTTTAAAGATCAAAATATTCCCATAAGTCTGAAGGTACAAATTCAGACATTATATCAATGTTAAGACCACTCATACTTACGTAGATTTGTGTGCATGGGACCTTTTGTGTGTTTCTATGTTTCTCTGTGTATTACACACATGCACATAGCACATATGTCTATTCTCTAGGGATAGCAGCATAAAGAATTATACCACTAAACCTTAGAAAGGTAATAAAATGTCAGATATTTTTCAAAGAAATGATCTGATATACTTTGGATGTTCCTTCTAAATATCATGTTGAAATGTAATTCCCAGTGCTGGAAGTGGAGCCTGGTGGGAGGTGTTGGGGTCATCAGGGTGAATTCTTCATGGCTTTGTGCTTTCCTCACAATAGTTAGTTCACATGAGATTGGGCTGTTCAAAAGCTCCTCCCTCTCTCTCTTGCTCCTGGTCTCACCATGTGATATGCTTGCTCTAGCTTTGCCTTCCACCATTAGTAAAATCTCCCTATGGCTTCCCTGGAAGCTGAGCAGATGCCAGTGCAATGCTTGTACAGCCTGCAGAACCCTGAGCCAATTAAACCTCTTTTCTTTGTAAATTATCCAGTGTCAGGTGTTCCTTTATAACAATGCAAGAATGACCAAATACATGATTCTATTGGTGTCACCAAAAAGGTAAAATAATGAAATGGTAAACTCCATTCTTTATCTTTTCACTGAATCAATTTTTACCAGATCCATTGTGTTGTTATCAACAGTCATTAACACGATATTTACAAACAGCAATTTTTCAGGCGGTTAATGAAAAAAAAGCTCAGCAGTGCTAAGATGCATGTGATTGTTTTATTGTCTGAAGAGAGGTTTTTTTTTTTACTTGTAATTTAAGGACACATCAGGAAAACATCTTGGAGTACAGTGATAAGAAATAAGTTGAAGTACAGTATAAGTAAATTGTTCCTTTATAAGTTGCCTGTACATACTGACTTAATATTTATACTTGGCTACCTGACCTAGAGGCAAGACTATACGCTGCATGCTATGGTGCTAATTAGACCATTTGTTTTCTCCTCCTAGGCAGACAGGAAGAATATATTTCTGAACCCCTTGCATCAATACAGTCATAGGACAAGTTCTGGCCAAACAAATGTGACAAGTGACATATGTTTATTCCAAACTGGATCTTCATGGAAAGGCATTTTATAATTGCCCATTTCCCTCTGTCTGTCTCTCCCATCTATTTCTTGGAGCCAAAGACTCAGAGTTGGCACAGCTACATGACAGAAGAAGCCCAGATCCCTGTGTCATGGTTTGCAGAGGAGTAAGTAAAGTTTCTAGACACATCTCTAACTTGGATGCAGCAGAAAGGAAATTCTATTGTTGTAAGACACTAAGATTTGAGGGTTTACTCGTTACTCAATAGAGCAGAGGTTTCCAATCTTTTGGTTTTTCTGGGCCACAGTGTAAGAAGAATCGACTTCAGCCACACATAAACTACACTAACACTAATGAGAGCTAATGAGCTAAAAAAAAAAACTTGCAAAAATAATCTCATAATATTTTGAGAAAGTTTACAAATTTGTGTTTGGTTGTATTCAAAGTTATCCTGGGCCACATGTAGCCTATGGGCAACAAGTTGGACCAACTGGAACCAGAGCACATCTTTGTCTATCCCAAATAATATAGCTCCACAGTTATTTGTGTAGTATTTTATCTCTTTTTACATAGATCTAGTTTTTGACAGGGCTTATTTCTTACTCATCTTTGTGACCTTCATCACATAATACAGTACATTATATGTTGTTTGATTAAACCCATAGATTTCATAGGACATCGTGTTGTTTCCATAATTGCTAAATGGAATATCCATCTATTCAACACACATCCAATACACATTCATTGATCTCTTTATGTTGGCATAAGCCTGGCTTAGAGATTCATTACGTTATTCTATTTGTCATCTGGAAGCTTTCAATATGAAAAGCAAGATAGATATATATATAAAATAGGATTAAGATAGAGAAAAATTCATGATGTAGGGAGAATATAAAGGAATAATCTGTCAGTTCTATCTGGAAGGTCAGAAATCGCTTCCAAGAAGGTAAGTTATTTGAGCCTAATCTGAAGGGTATATTGTAGTTTGTTAAATGACATCAACAACAAGTGAAGTAACTTGAAAACACATTTTGGGGGTTGTATATTCTGCACAATCTTCTGAAAAGCTAAACATTTATTACATACATTTCAGAAGCATTGTGGTCTTTTTAGATTAAGGTTTTATTACCCTGTACTTGGGTGTAGTTTATAGATGTAATTTTTCTTCTAGATATGAAAGTATGGTTTAAACGTAAAACTTCAAAGAACGATTTCAATTCAAGAATCCAGAAGCAGGAAGAAGACAAGGAAAATTCTCCAGTAATTAAAATAAGCTTTTACTATAAAGTTTGTATTTTCACTACAGTGAAGCTTTTACTATAAAGTCCATATTTTAAGACATTACTCACAGACCAATTTTATTAAACTCATTATTCTAATTAGCTTGGTTACATAATGAGCTGGTTACCAATAGATTAGAATTGTGAGAAGAAAAGCTGATGAAGACAGAATCACCACAGAACTGGAAAAGGGCCATATAAAAGCTTGAGTGAAGTAAGAAAGAGTAAACCTATAAAACATTGACATATTTAAAAAGGCACAAATTGGAAATTTCATGTAGGGAACATCAATGTCACACACTTTCTAAAGACAGTTACATATTATAGCCACAAAAACAGTATTTGATAATGCTAAGAGTTGACACTGAATTATTAGTTAAACTGTAAAATTTATAAGTTTGTCCTATTCAGGAAGAATAAAATACATGGAATGTACTTTAGGAAAAATATGTGGTAAGTAGGTAATTATTGTGGAAATTATTTATTCTATTTAGGGAAAACTTCAATTATCTAGAAAACTAAAATGTAGGCATATCTAGTGTTCCACACTATGTGATGGAACATTTATTATTATTACTATAAGCATTATTTTATGTTCTAAATTGTCTAGAGAACAGCTTAAACTTTTAACAATGTTCCATTTATGCCAAAATATTTGTATGATACAGAATGTCCTCAATTTATGATGGTTTGACTTAAAATATTTGATTTTGCAATGGCCTTATCAGAGTACTGAATTTATTTTTTACTTATGATATTTTAGACTTCTGATGTTTTCATTGGGATGTAACTCCATTGTAAGTTAAGGAGCAGCTGTACAAAACAATTTGTTGAATACATAAGTATATAACTGAGTGAATAGAAATATCCAAGTGTACAAAAGTAAGATGTTAATTAGTTGTCACAAAATCCCCAGGTTGGTAAATTTCATTAAAATCATAAATTTCAGGGACTTCTGCTAAGATGGCCAAATAAGAACAGCTCTGGAGCGCAGTTCCCAGCAAGAGTGACACAGAGGGTGATTGATCTCCACATTTCCAACTGAGGTACCAGGTTCATCTCAATGGGACTGGTTAAACAGTGGGTGTAGCCCAAGGAGGGCAAACCAAGGCAGGGTGGGGTGTTGCCTCACTTGGGAAGTGCAAGGGAACAGAGGACTCCCTTCCTACCCAAGGAAGGCCATCGGGGTCTTTTCTGGACACTCTGGCACTCCAGCTCAGATACTGTACTTTTCCCATAGTCTTTAAAGCTCACAGACCAGGAGATTCCAGGGGGTTCCAGCATAAAACTGGGTGGCCATTTTAGCCAGCACCTGGAATGCCTGCGAGACAGAACTGCACATTCCCCTGAAAAAAAAAGGGAGCTGAAGACAGGGAGCCAAGTGATCTGGCTCGGCAGGTCCCACTATCACAAAGACCAGCAAGCTGAAACCCACTGGCTTGAGATTTTCGCAGCCAGCACAGTAGTTTGAGCTCAACCTGGGACAGTCAAACTCACTGGGGAGGGGTATCTACCATTACCAAGGCAGTTCTAACCTTGCCTGTGTAAACAAAATCATAAGGATGTTTACACAGCGGATGGGAGGAGCCTGCAGCAGCTCAGCAAGGACTCTATAGGCAGCCTGTAACTAGACTCCCTCCTTGCTGGGCAGGGCATCTCTGAAAAAAGGCAGCAGCCTGTCAGGGACTTATAAATAAAGCCCCACCTTCTCAGAACAAAGCACATGGGAAAAGGAGCGGTTGTGAGTTCCACTTCAGCAGACTTAAACATCCCTGCCCAGCAGCTCTGAAGGGAGCAACAGAGTCCCCAGCACAGCACATGAGCTCAGATAAGGGACAGACTACCTCTTCAAGTGGCTCCCTGGCTCCTGTTTATCCTAAGAGACACCTCTTACAGGAGAGTTCTGGTTGACATCTGGTAGGTACCCACCTGGGATGAAGCTACCAGACAGCAATCCTTGCTGTTCTGCAGCCCCTGCAGAAGATTCCCAGGCAAGCAGGGTCTGGAGTAGACCTCCAGCAGTCCTGCAGCAGAGGGGCCTGACTGCTAGAAGGAAACTAAAAAACAGACAGAAATAGCTTCAACATCAACAGAAAGGACATCCACTCAGAGACCCAATCTGAAAGTCACCAACTTCAAAGACCAAAGGTACATAAACCCATGAAGATGGGAAGAAACCAGGGCAAAAAGACTGAATTCACCAAAAACCAGAATGCCTCTTCTCCTCCAAGGGATCACGACCCCTTACCAGTAAGGAACAAAACTGGATGGAGAATGACTTTCATGAATTGACAGAAGCAGACTTTGGAAGGTGGGTAATAACAAACTTCTCTGAGCTAAAGGAGGATGTTCTAACCCAATGCAAAGAAACTAAGAACCTTGAAAAAAGATTTGATGAAATGCTAACTAGAATAACCAGCTTAGAGAAGAACATACATGACTTGATGGAGCTGAAAAACACAGCACAAGAATCAATAGCCAATTTGATCAAGCAGAAGCAAGGATATCAGAGATTGAAGATCAACTCAGTGAAATAAAATGAGAAGGCAAGAATAGAAAAAAGGGTAAAAAGAAATAAACAAAGCCTCCAAGAAATATGGGATTATATGAAAAGACCAAATCTATGTTTGATTGGTGTGCCTGAATGTGATGGGGAGAATGAAACCAAGTTGGAAAACACTCTTCAGGATATAATCCAGAACTTTCCCAACCTAGCAAGGCAAGCCAACATTCAAATTCAGGAAATACAGAGAACACCACAAAGATACTCCTCAAGAAGAGCAACCCCAAGGCACATAATTGTCAGATTCGCCAGGGTTGAAATGAAGGAAAAAATGCTAAGGACAGCCAGAGAGAAAGGTCGAGTTACCCGCAAAGGGAAGCCCATCAGACTCATATCAGATCTCTTGGCAGAAACCCTATAAGCAAGAAGAGATAGGGGGCCAATATTCAAATTCCTTAAAGAAAACAACTTTCAACACAGAATTTCATATCCAGCCAAACTAAGCTTAAGGGAAAGAGTAATAAAATCCTTTATGGACAAGCAAATGTTGAGAGAGTTCATCACCATCAGACCTGCCTTACATCAGCTCCTGAAGAAAGCACTAAACATGGAAAGGAACAACCAGTACTAGCCACTGCAAAAACATACCAAATGGTAAAGACCACTGACACAATGAAGAAACTGCTTCACCTAATGGGCAAAACCACCTGCTAGTATCGAAATAGCAGGATCAAATTCACACATAACAATATTAACCTTAAATGTAAATGAGCTAAATGCCCTAGTCAAAAGACATAGATTGGCAAATTGGATAAAGAGTCAAGACCCATCAGTGTGCTGTATTCAGGAAACCCATCTCATGTGCAAAGACACACATAGGCTCAAAATAAAGGGATGGAAGAAGATTTACCAAGCAAATGGAGAGCAAAATAAAGCAGGGATTGCAATCCTAGTCTCTGATAAAATGGACTTTAAACCAACAAAGATCAAAAGAAACAAAGAAGGGCATTACAAAATGGTAAGGGAATCAATTCAACAAGAAGAGCTAACTATCCTAAATATATATGTACCTAATATAGGAGCACCCAGATACACAGACTCCAACACAATAACAGTGGGAGACTTTAACACTCCACTGTCGGTATTAGATTAACAAGACAGAAAATTAACAAGGATATCTAGGACTTGAACTCAGATCCAGACTAAGCAGACCTAATAGACATATACGGAACTCTTCACCCCAAATCCACAAGATATACATTATTCTCAGCACCACATTGCACTTACTCTAAAATTGACCACATAATTGGAAGTAAATCACCCCTCAGCAAATGCAAAAGAACAGAAATCATAACAACCAGTGTCTCAGACTGCAGTGCAATCAAATTACAACTAAGGACTAAGAAACTCACCCAAAACTGCACAACTACATGGAATCTGAAGAATATGCTCCTGAATGATTACTGAACAAATAATGAAATGAAAGAAGAATAAAGATATTCTTTAAACCGATGAAAACAAAGACACAATGTACCAGAATCTCTAGGACACATTTAAAACAGTGTCTAGAGAGAAATTTATAGCACTAAATGACCATATGAGAAGGGTGGAAATATCTAAAATCAACACCCTGATGTCAAAATTAAAAGAACTAGAGGAGCAAGATCAAACAAATTCAAAAGCTAGCAGAAGACAAGAAATAACTAAGATCAGATCAGAACTGAAGGAGATAGAGACATAAAAAGCCATTCAAAAAATGAATAAATCCAGGAACTGGCTTTTTGAAAAGATCAACAAAATAGATAGACTGCTAGCCAGAATAATAAAAAGAAGAGAGAGAATAATTGTATATATGCAATAAAAAATGATGAAGGGGATATCACAACTGATTCCACAGAAATACAAGCTACCATCAGAAATTACTATAAACACCTCTATGTACACAAACCAGTAAATCTAGAAGAAATGGATAAATTCCTGGACACTTAAACCCTCCCAAGACTAAACCAGGAAGAAGTTGAATCCCTGCATAGACCAATAACAAAGTCTAAAGTTGAGGCAGCAATTAACAGCCTACTAACCAAAAAAAGTCCAGGACCAGACGGATTCATAGCCGAATTCTACCAAATGTACAAAGAGGAGTTGGTACTATTCCTTATGAAACTATTCCAAACAATACAAAAAGAGGGAATTCTAACTAACTCATTTTATGAGACCAACATCATCTTGATACCAAAACCTGGCAGAGACAAAACTAAAAAAAAAAATTTCAAGCTAATATCCATGATGAACATTGATGCAAAAAGCTTCAATAAAATATTGGCAAACTGAATCCAACAGCAAATCAAAAAGATTATTCATCACAATCACGTTGGCTTCATCCTGGGGATGGAAGACTGCTTCAACATATGCAAATCTATAAACTTAATACATCACTAACTAAACAGGACCAAAAACAAAAACCACATGATTATCTCAATAGATGCAGAGAAGGCATTTGATAAAATTCAATAGCCCTTTATGCTGAAAACTCTCAATAAACTAGGTATCGATGGAACATATCTCAAAATAATAAAAGCTATCTATGACAAGCCCACAGCCAATATCATACTGAATGGGTAAAAACTGAAAGCATTCCCTTTGAAAACTGGCACTAGACAAGGGTGCCCTCTCTCACCATTCTTATTCAACATAGTCCTGGAAATTCTAGCCAGAGCAATCAGGCAAGAAAAAGAAATAAAGGGTATTCAATTTGGAAAAGAGGAAGTCATATTACCTCTATTTGCAGATGACATGATTATATATTCAGAAGACCCCATCATCTCAGCCCAAAATCTCCTTAAGCTGATAAGCAACTTCAGTAAAGTCTCAGGATACAAAAATCAATGTGCAGAAATCACAAGCATTCTTATATTCCAATAACAGACAAACAGAGAGGCAAGTTATGAGTGAACTCCCATTCACAATTGCAACAAAGAAAATAAAATACCTAGGAATACAACTTACAAGGGATGTGAAAGACTTCTTTTAGGAGAACTACAAACCACTGCTCAAGGAAATAAGAGAGTACACAAACAGATGGAAAAACATTCCATGCTTATGGTTAGGAAGAATCAATATCATGAAAATGGCCATACTGCCCAAAGTAATTCATGGATTCCTCATTGAGCTACCATTGACCTACTTCACAGAATTGGAAAAAACAACTTCAAACTTCATATGATACCAAAAAAGAGCCCACATAGCCAAGACAATCCTAAGAAACAAACAAACAAACAAAGCTGGAGGCATCATGCTACCTGACTTCAAAGTTAGAGTAATCTTTTTTTTTCCTCATTTTTTTAATTGCATTTTAGGTTTTGGGGTACATGTGAAGAACACACATGGCAGTGTGATTTGGTGCCTTCCTCCCCATCACCTATATCTGGCATTTTTCCCCATGCTATCTCTCCCCAACTCTCCACCCCTGCTGTTCCTCCCCTATTTCCCCTAGACAGACCCCAGTGTGTGATGCTCCCTTCCCTGTGTCCACGTGTTCTCATTGTTCAACACCCGCCTGTGAGTGAGAACATATGGTGTTTGATTTTCTGTTCTTGTGTCAGTTTGCTGAGAATGATGGTTTCCAGGTTCATCCATGTCCCTACAAAGGACATGAACTACAGTAATCTATACTATACTATACCATACTATACTATACTATACTATACTATACTATACTATACTATACTACAAAGCTACAGTAATCAAAACAGCATGGTACTGGTACCAAAACAGAGATATAGAGCAATGAAACAGAACAGAGGCCTCGGAAGTAATACGCCACATCTACAACCATCTGATCTTTGACAAACCTGACAAAAACAAGCAATGGGGAAAGGATTCCCTGTTTAATAAATGGTGTTGGGAAAACTGGCTAGCCATGTGCACAAAGCTGAAACTGGACCCCTTCCTTACGTCTTATACAAAATTAACTCCAGATGGATTAAAGACTTAAACATAAGACCTAACACTGTAAAAACCCTAGAAGAAAACCTAGGCAAAACTATTCAGGATATAGTCATAAGCAAGGACTTCATGACTAAAACACCAAAAGCAATGGCAACAAAAGCCAAACAGACAAATGGGATCTAATTAAACTTAAGAATTTCTGCACAGCAAAAGAAACTATCATTCGAGTGAACCAGTAACCAACAGTATGGGAAAAAATTCACAATCTACCCATCTGACAAAGGGCTACTGTCCAGAATCTACAAAGAACTTAAGCAAATTTACAAGAAAACAACAAGCAACCCCATCAAAAAGTGAGCAAAGGATATGAACAGACACTTCACAAAAGAAGACATTTATGCAGACAACAACATATGAAAAAATGCTTATCATTCCTGGTCATCAGAGAAATGCAAATCAAAATTACACTGAGGTACCATCTCACTCCAGTTAGAATGGCGATCATTAAAAAATCAGGAGACAACAGATGCTGGAGAGGATGTGGACAAATAGGAACAATTTTATACTGTTGGTGGGAGTGTAAATTAGTTCAATCATTGTGGAAGACAGTGTGGTGAGTCCTCAAGGATCTAGAAATAGAAGTCCATTTGACCCAGCAATCCCATTACTGGGTATATACCCAAAGGATTAGCAATTGTTCTATTATAAAGACACATGCACATGTATGTTTATTGCAGCACTGTATATGATAGCAAAGACTTGGAACCAACTCAAATGCCCATCAATGATAAACTGTAAAAAGAAAATGTGGCACATATACACCATAGAATACTACACAGGCATCAAAAAGGATGAGTTCATGTCCTTTGCAGGGACATGGGTGAATCTGGAAACCATCATTCTCAGCAAACTCACACAAGAACAGAAAACCAAACACTGCATGTTCTCACTCATAAATGGTTGTTGAACAATAAGAACACATGGACACAGGAAGGGAAACATCACACACCGGGTCCTGTTGGGGGCTGGGAGAGCTAGGGGAGGTATAGCAGGGAGTAGGGGGATTGGGGAGGGATAACATTAGGAGAATACCTAATGTAGATGCCAGGGTGATGGATGCAATAAACCACCTAGCATGTGTATACCTATGTAACAATCCTACATGATCTCATGTACCCTAGAACTTAAAGTATAACTAAAAAATAAAGAAATTATTACAAATCCATACATTTCTAAAGAAAAGAGATTTGGTTCATATTGACATAGCTCTCTTCATACAATATTAAAAGTAGATGCTCAAGAAGAGTTTTAATTGAGATAGGTGTTCTTCTCAAAATTGTATATATATTCAACAATATACAGGTATCAAAACTGCACATTAAAGAATGTAAGTTTATGTTTGTCTTGTAATACTTGATTCAGGCTGCATTTCTAAACAAAACATAGATTAATAAAACAGTATTTATTAAACATGATGTGTGATCATAAATGCATATTATGACTAGAGTGTGGATTATTGTTGCCCTAATAAAGGCTTGACAGTTTATGGATGCTTTCACAAAAGCAGAAGATTCATTCTGATATTCGGCTTTAGCTTCAAAACAGATGTCATGGCCTTTCATCTTTTTAAAAATTATCAGTATTTACCTGGTACCATTCATTTTATCAATGTTTCACCATCGAATATTTTGTTGGCATCTATCAGGCCTTTTCAAAGGTAAACAATTATTTGAAGGAATGTTAAATTATCCACAGTATCAACACAATATGAAAAATACGTCATATTTGCATAAATATCTTTAGAACTTCTATCCAAATGGGATATCAGAAGCCGGATTCACTCTCTCACCTGAAACAAACAAATAGGGAACAAAATGTATTACAAAAATTATTTCAAAAACACTAGACATCAGGTAGAAAGGACAGTCATCACTGAGAGATGGAAAACAAATAAGTAGAGCCCCATGACTGCCTGCCTAGCCTACTGCCTTGAAAGAGTGTTGAGGCTGCATAGCAGAGAATGAGCTAAGCCCTCAAAACTTTCTGAGTTAAAGAGTCAGTTGAAAGTCCAGGAACACAAAGGCAGCTAGAATCCTCAGGACAGACTCCTGGAAAAGTGAGAGTGACACAGAAAGTGAACTCTTTTCCCCCTCCCTAAAAGATAAGAGGGAGCAGTGCCTTCTTATATAAGGCCCATAATAGTGCCTCTCCCCACCAGCCAGACTTTAGCAATTCCTTTAATTTCATTTCAATTTCTCTTTCAAAACTTAAAAATATTTTTAAATTGAATACATTTAATTAAATATTATAATGTAGACCATGAGGTAATTTTTGTCTGTCTCCTTATAGAAAATGTTTAGCTATCTTTCTATATCTGTTCATAGCGATATATTTAGTGGTGAGTGAGCTTGCAAATGTTTAAAAACTGGCTTTCAAAAGAACAACAAAAACAACAACACAAAAAGAGCTTTTCAGTGTAGTCCATTTCCATGGTGTTAATACTGCCATCAGGACTAATTTCAGTCTATGAATGTAATGTCCTTGAGTAAAGAGCTAGGACAAGGTGAATACAGTTAGTTCTCAGAAGCTAGTACAAGCCAGTTCCAGCACACCAGTGGACATATCTGTAATTACATCCATCGAGTGTTAACAGTATTTCTGAGGATTGGGATTTGTCTTCTTACTATCCGTCTGAAAATTAATTTTATAGTTAACATAATTTTGTTCATTTCTTTTTTCAAAAAAATTATTCATTAAAGAAAAAATGAAAAATAAAGAAAGCCTCAAAAGAGGGAAGATGTAGAAAAATAACCATTACTAGTTATAATTTTTAGTCATTTATGTACAAAATATAAGAAACAGGTAAATAGTATGTAAAGAAACACAGTTCTGGAAAGTGGCAGGTAGGAGGCAGGACTAACTCGTAGCTCCCACTTCGATGGGCAGAACAGTGTGTGGAGACCCACATCGGGAACCTTTTCTCCAAGAACCATGGCAGGAACATGCCAGGAAAGCCGAGAAAATCCACAGACCATTTGAAGGAGGTGGATTACTGCTGCAGGCTGTGTGAAGCAGCAGCAGAGGAACTGTGAGTCTGCTTGCTTTCTCAGCTAGGATGCTTATAGCCTGGGACAAATTCTCAGCCCTGCTCACCAGCTTCCTGGAAATAAATTGAGTCTTTGGGGGCTGGGAGCGTGGGTGGAGGGGGTGCTGGACAGAGTGGGAGTGAGACCAGCCTTTCAGGCTTCAGACTGCATAGGAACCGGGTAAGGTCTGAGGCTGCTGGCTTTCCCCAACTTCCCTGGCAACCTGTGTGAGGCAGCAGAGGCAGCCATAATCCTTCTAGGAACATAACTCCATGGGAACCACACCCTCATTCTCCACAGCAGCTGCAGCAAGTGCTACCCAAAGACAGTCTGAGCTCAGACATACCTAACCCTGCCCCCAGCTGATGTTCTTTCTCTACCTGCCCTGGTAGCTGAAGAAAAAGGACATAGTCTAGGGAGCTCTGTGGTCACACACACTGCCTGATCCTAAGGCAAGCTTGTATCCTCCCCATGCTACTGCAGCTGATGTGCTCTTGAAAGTGCCACCCCCTGGCTGGAGGCCAACCAATACAAAATCGGTCTACTTAGCAAAAATACAAACAAGAACTCTTACAGAGGCCACTTCGCTCCCCTGCTACCTACATTGGAGCAAGTGTTGGTAGACACAGCTGAGAGACCTGAAGATGAATCACATCACAGGACTTTTTGCAAACACTCTCAAGTACCAGCCTGGAGCCTGATAGTTCCACTTAGTGGCTAGATCCAGAAGAGAAATAATGATCACTGCAGTTTGGATCTCAGAAAGCCCCATCCCTAGGGAGAGGGGGAGAGCACCAAATCAAGGGACTACCCTATGGAACAAAAGAATCTGAACAGTAGCCCTTGAGTGCCTGATGTTCCCTCTAACATAGTCTACTCAAATGAGAAAGAACCACAAACACAATTCTCATAATATGACAAAACAAAGTTCTTTATTACCCCCCAAACATACTAGCTAACCAGCAATGGATCCAAACCAAGATGAACTCTCTGAATTGCCAAAAAATAAGCTAATGAAGGATGCACCAAAGAAAGGCAAAGTCTAACCCAAAGAAATCAAAAAATAATACAAGATGTGAATGGAAAAATCTACAGTAAAATAGATAGCATAAATAAAAAACAATCACAACATATTTAGAGAAATGGCAAAATGTACTGGAAAATCTCAGCAATAGAAACAAACAAGTAGAAGAAAGAAATTCAGAGCTCAACATCAGGCTTTTGAATTAACCCAGTCCAACACAGACAAAGGAATTTTAAAAAAGAGAACAGGCTGGGCACAGTGGCTCATGCCTGTAATCCCAGTACTTTGGGAGACCAAGGTGGGCAGATCACGAGGTCAAGAGATTGAGACCATCCTGGCCAACATGGTGAAACCCTGTCTCTACTACAAAATACAAAAATTAGCCAGGCATGGTGGCACGTGCCTCTGCTCCCAGCTACTTGGGAGGCTGAGGCAGAAGAATCGCTTGAACCCAGGAAGCGGAGGTTGCAGTAAGCTGGGACTGCACCACTGCATTCCAGCCTGGTGACAGAGCAAGACTTCATCTCAAAAAAAAAAAAATGAACGAAACCTCCAAGAAGTTTGTGATTGCATTAAATGACCAAACCTAAGAAGAATTGGTGTTCACGAGGAAGAAGAGAAATCTAAACGTTTGGAAAACATATTTGAGGAAATAATTAAGAAAAACTTGACTGGCCTTGCTAGATATCCAGACTTCCAAATACAAGAAGCTCAAAGAACACCTGGCAAATTAATCTCAAAAAGATCATTGCCTTGGTACACAGTCATCAGGTTATCTAAAATCAGGATGAAAGAAAGAATCTTAAGAGCTGTGAGGCAAAAGCATCAGGTAACCTATAAAAGAAAACCTATCAGATTAACAGCAGATTTCTCAGCAGAAACCCTACAAGGTAAAAGCGTTGGGGTCCTATTTTTAGCCCCCTTAAATGAAACAATTTTCAGCCAAGAATTTTATATCCAGTGAAACTAAGCTTCATAAATGAAGAAAAGATAGTCTTTTTCAGACAAACAAATGCTGAGAGAATTTACCACTACCAAACAAGCACTATAAGAACTGTTAAAAGGAGCTCTCAATCTTATAACAAAATACACCAAAATAGAATCTCCTTGAAGCATAAATCTCACAGGAAGTGTAAAACAACAATATAATGAGAAAAAGGTATTCAAGAAACAAATGGCACAATGAATAGACTAGAGCCTCACATCTCAATACCACTGTTGAATATAGATGCCTAAGTGTTCCGTTTAAAAGATACAAAATGGATTAAGAATTCACCAACCAGGTATCTGCTATATTTAAGAGACTCACGTGACACATAAGGACTCACATAAACTTAAGGTAAAGGGGTAGAAAAAGATATTTCTTGCAAATGGACACCAAAATTAGTAGGAGTAACTTCCTATATCAGACAAAACAAACTTTAAAGCATCGGCAGTTGTAAGAGACAAAGAGAGACAATATATGATGATAAAAGGACTAGTCTAACAGAAAAATATCATAATATGCACCTAACACTGGCGCTCCCAAATTTATAAAACAATTACTACTAAACCTAAAAAATGAGATAGACAGCAACACAATAATCGTGGGGAACTTCAATATGCCACTGACAGCACTAGACAGGTCATCAAGACAGAAAGTCAACAAAGAAACAATGGACTTCAACTCTACCCTAGAACAAATGGACTTAACAGATATTTACAGAACATTCTACCCAACAACCACAGAATATATATTCCATTCATCAGCAAATGGAATCTTCTTCAAGATAGACCACGATAGGCCACAAAACAAATATCAACAATTTTAAGAGAAACGAGATTATATCAAGTATTCTCTCAGACCACAGTGGAATACAATTGGAAATCCACTAGAAAAAGAACCACAAAACCATAAAAATACATGGAAATTAAATGGCCTGCTCCTGAATGGTCATTGAGTCAGCCATGAAATAAAGATGGAAATTTAAAATTATTTAAATTGAACGATAATAACGATATGAACTATCAAAATCTCTGGGATATAGCAAAAGCAGTGCTAAAAGGAAAATATGTACCATTAAATGCCTAGATCAAAAAGTCAGAAAAAGCACAAATAAACAAGCGATCTAAGGTCCCACCTCAAGGAGCTAGAGAAAAAAGAACAAACGAAACCCAAACCCAGCAGAAGAAAAGAAATAAACAAGATCAGAGCAGAACTAAATGAAACTGAAACAACAACAACAAATACAAAAGATAAATGAAACAAAAATCTGTTCTTCAAAAAGTTAAATAAAACTGATAGAACATTAGTAAGACTAACCAATAAAATAAGAGAAAATATTCAAATAAGTTCAATTAGAAACAAAACAGGAGATATTACAACCAAAACGACAGAAAGACAAAAGGTCACTCAAGTCTACAATGAACACCTTTTCACACATAAACTAGAAAACCAGAGGAGATGGATAAATTTTGGAAACCTATAACCCTCCTAGATTAAACCAGGGAGTTTTAGAAACACTGAACAGACCGATAACAAGAAGTAAACAGTGGTAAATTGGTAATTTTAAAATTGCCAACAAAATAAAGTCCAGGACCAGATGGATTGACAGCTGAATTCTATCAGGCATTAAAAGAAGAATTAGTACCAATCCTATTGACACTACATCAAAAAACAGAGAAAGAGGGAATCCTCCCTAAATCATTGTATGAAGCAGCATCACCCTAGTACCAAATAACACAAAAGGTAAACTACACCCCAATATCCCTGATGAACACAGATGCAAAAATCCTCAACAAAATGCTAGCTAACCAAATTCAACAATGTATCAAAAAATTAATACACCATACATCAAGTGGGTTTCAGACCAGGAATGCAGGGTTAGTTTAACATACACAAGTCCATAAATGTAATATGCCACATTAAGAGAAGTAAAAATGAAAATCATATGATCATCTCAATAGATGCTGAAGAAGCATTTGACAAAATTCAGCATCTTAAAATAGATGTTAGCAAAAAGGCTTATCTCAGAAGCATAGATACAAGTATACATTTTTTTTACTTTAATATATACATTTTTCCTAGAAAAATACAAAAAATAAGAATATACTTTCTTTTTTAACTTAATGCTATTACCCTGCCCAGTGGTCTGTGATAAATCCAGTTCTCTCTCTCTCTCATGAAATTTGAGGAAATTAAATAGTGAAAAGAATTATCTGGTCTCTCTTCTGGTTCCAGACTCTGGCTCTTACTAAATTCTCCCCTCCTTTGGCTTTCTTGACCTCCCATTTAATTTTCAAGGTACACTTTCACATGGCTATTTTCAGGGAGATGATGCCAGAAAACTGCAGCAGAACCAGAAATGAAACAGCCTTAAATTGGACTTTAGATAACATTTTTCACAAAGTTGCTCTGTCATTGCTACCATGAAAAAAATGTTTTCTTCAAAGGAAAAGTTATTTTCCTTAATCTCAGCTTGTGGGAAGAGTTATCACACTCACTCTTCAGTCCCTTCCATTTTCTCCCTTTTTCCGTCAGTCCTGACCACTTCTTTCTAAAAAGCAGCCAAATTCTCTTTTATCTTCAGCCTTATCTAGGGACATTCTCAAATTTCTGTTAAATTTATTACTCAGATGTTAGCTTATTTCTCTGAATTCTTTGCCTTCAGATCCTTTACAGGGGCTCTCATCCATCATAATTGAAGAAAATACCTGCACAAGACCATCATGTAATAATGCTTAGATTCTTAGCAACCTGCATAACTAGCAAAATTTCAAATTTTGGCTAAAATTTTCCATCTTTCCTGTAACAGTCTCTGTAAATAGGAGGTAATAAGACTTGCTTTATCTGCCTTTCCTAAGGAAACACTAGGAGCCACGGGAATTTCATTTTATCTGTTGTGTTTTTTTATTTTCTTCCCAGTACTTTAGCAACAATGTTAAACAACGAGGCTTTTAGTAAAACAATTCATAGACTTTCAGGTGAGTCTGGATTATATTTCTAGCAAGCTGCTGTGTGCACCATAACTCGGATTTTTCAGTGCTTTAGAGGTGAATTTTAAATTGAACTCCTACAAGCTGGCATGTACCTTCGAGGCAAAATCCTCACACCAAAATATAGACATTATCAATATAATCTTAGCACAAAACAGCCCCTCTTTCAACCCAAGTAGGTATTTCTGCTGGAGTCTACCACCCTTCTATTGCTAGATGTGAAAATAAATGCTTTTTTTTTTTTTCTCTCCCAATTTTTCTGTCAGAATGCTATGGGGAAATTACAGACTTGACAAAATATTTACTAATTTTATTATTGTTAAACATATATATCAAAGTTTGTCAACAGTTCAGTCATCTAGGAAATATATTTTTGTGTTCTCATGGAATGTATAGCTCTTGATTAAATATACTGTCATCTTATATTGTTTATATGCAGCTCAATCTCTACCAACAATTCTTTTACTATTTATTCTGTATTAGCAATAAACTGTTCCAAAATATCTTTATTTAAGGGGATTCATTATTGAAGAATAGCATACAATATGGCTAATGAGATTTGAAAGTATTCTGGCCACTAAACAGAACTAACATAAACCATCAATTTCAACTTTTTTCTCTCTTTAACTAGTTTGAAATATTCAAATAAATAGACATATAGTTATTTATAATCATTAAGAAAATCAGAACAAATATATAGATTACTTTTTTAACATCTAAATTTTCACAAGACTCTTAAGACCTAATTTTTAATTGTCAGTTTGTTAGCTTACATTCTAAGAGGTTCTAAATAGAGCACTCTAGGAGGCAAAAATAATGTAGCCTACTTACAGTGAGACAGAAATATGGAGTTATTAGTGATATTCACGTTCTGGTTCATCTGAATGCTATCTACGTAAGACGACTGCTACCTACTTAAGAGAGCTTAAGAAAGCTGAAACCATTACCACATTGCAAAACAACAAGGATCTAAACCTTTTTTTCAGGGACTTTGCCAGTTCATGGATTGTTTTTTAAAATTTATTTTCAACCTTCGGTATGCATTAATCAACAAATGAGCATAGGGCATACCAAGGAAAATACATTTATTTTACACTTACAATGTGCTTGGTATTCAGTAATCTCATAGTCAGTATTTAATATAAAGAACGCTCATAAATAACCTTGTGATGTGATAAGCAATGGCACATTGATTACGAGTGGTCGTTATTGAGCATCTTCTTGGTATGTATCAAGCAAATCAGACAAAGAACCTGCTATCTTCCAGTTTATAAGATGAAAAAAAAATCAGTGTTTTTCCTTCATTGTTTCCTCTTAGATTTTGGTTTGCTGTGACAATATGTATATGTGTTTAAACTTGCACTTTTAGAACTTACAGAAAAGATAATTTAATTTTTAACTATTAATTTCATTTAAAAACTTAGTTTGCCCCAAAAAAATCATGTGTTGCAGAGTGGGATGGAAATGTAGTCAGTGTAGGAGAGTTTGGGGATGTTTTAAAAAATTAGATAAGTAGCATTTGTTTACATCTGCATTGCCCCATTGGCCTGCTTAATTGAACCTAGCATAGTTTACCTGTCCTCCTTAATCAGTAGTGATGTCAATAAAAAGTGAAACAATTTAATGATAGAATACCATTTGCCTAGGCAATTATATAGAAACAATTCTGAAATGAAAGGTTTTATGCTATGATACTCTCAACATGGCCTACATTTAGTTGAACAAAAGAAAAAGTAGGTTAAGACATGTAAGGGAAAGAGAAAAAAAAAAAAGTAAAACATAAGCTGGGAAATAGAGCCTGTATCTAAACCTTGAAATACAAAATATATTAAAAAAACAAGAATCCAAGTTATGAGCCCTTTGTCTCAATAGACTTCCTTCCCTTGTCCTTCATAACTCAAGATTGCTTAGATTTCATAAAATTTTGACACTGCTATTACGTAAGATATGAAACTGAGAGCAAGTAACAACTTCATGTTCACTTAAGAGCCACCTCATATAAGTTGAAATAGCTACAAAAAAAAAAAAAAAAACTGATGAGGAATGTGAAAAATAGTATTAAGTAGTATTAACATTTGTTGGTATCTGTCTTCTTTTTCTTTTTTTTTTTTTTAAATACATATTTTTTTTATTGCATTTTAGGTTTGGGGGTACATGTGAAGAACATGCAAGATTGTTACATAGGTACACACATGGCAGTGTGATTTGCTGCCTTCCTCCCCATCACCTATATCTGGTATTTTTCTAAGATGATTATCTAAAT
>CAUYUD010004265.1:0-16937 GCA_963575295.1 Alouatta caraya | reverse complement strand
AAGAGATCGAGACCATCCTGGTCAACATGGTGAAACCCCGTCTCTACTAAAAATACAAAAATTAGCTGGGCATGGTGGCACGTGCCTGTAGTCCCAGCTACTTGGGAGGCTGGGGCAGGAGAATTGCTTGAACCCGGGAGGCCGAGGTTGCGGTGAGCCGAGATCGCGCCATTGCACTCCAGCCTGGGTAACAAGAGCAAAACTCCGTCTCAAAAAAAAAAAACTAACAAGTTTATTAGCATGTTTACTTCATGTATACATGGGAAATACCCAGGGAATGAACAGGCCTCAAAGAGGTGGCTTGGAATTCCAGCTCCTATAGCATCTTCAACAAAGAACAGTAAGTTTTTAGAGAAGTGGCAAGACAAAGGAAAAGGACATTGAGTCTCTAAGGGCAGCAAATTGTGGGAAGGCAAATAAATGGAAGTTACAGGCTAGTGAGTAGAGCTTCCTTTGGTGCCATCTACAGGCTGTTAAGCTCTAAAGTTGTCTCTGGTGGTTAACCTTTGTCTTTCCTGATAGAGGGTAGGAAGACTCCGTTGTCTTTGTAACTCTTCTCAAGTGTCCTCAACTCAGAATAATCCTTACGTCAGAGTGGCATGTTTTGGGATGGCATATTCTGGTTTCCCACAGTGGATTTTTTATTTTTTATTTATTTATTTATTTATTTTTATTTTTTATTTTTGAGGCAGGGTCTCACTCTGTCACCCAGACTGGAGTGCAGTGGTGAGACTGTGGCTCACTGCAGTCTCAAACTCCTGAGCTCAAGTGATCCTTCTACTTCAGCCTCCTGAGTAGCTGGGACTACAGGTGTGTGCCTCCACACCTAGCTAACTAAAAAAAAATATGTAGAAATGGGGTCTCCCTATGTTGCCCAGGCTGGTCGCAAACTCCTGAGCTCAAGCGATCCTCCCACATTGGCCTCCCAAAGTGCTGGGATTATAGGTGTGAGCCACTGCGCCTGGCCTACAGATGGGTTTTGATGGCTCTGTTTCAGTGTTGCTTTTACTCGACTGTTTAGTAACTTCAGATATTCGGACCAACTCTAGATATTTTGTTTTCGTTTTTGTTTTGAGACATAGTTTCACTCTGTTGCCCAGGCTGGAGTGCAGTACACAATCTCAGATCACTGCAACCTTCATCTCCCGGGTTCACGTGATTCTCCTGCCTCAGCCTTCCTAGTAGCTGGGACTACAGGTGCCTGCCATCATGCTTGGCTAATTTTTGTATTTTTTAGTAGAGACAGGGTTTCATCTTGTTGGCCAGGCTAATCTCGAACTCTTGACCTCAGATGATCTGCCTGCCTCGGCCTCCCAAAGTGCTGGGATTACAGGCATAAACCACCACGTCTAACCCGTTTGTTCATTTTTAAATTGCGCATTATTACTTTTTTCTCAAGACAGGGTCTCACTCTGTTACCCAGGCTGGAATGCAGTGACATAATCATGACTCACTGCAGCCTCGACATCCCAGGCTCAAGCGACCCTCCCATCTTAGCCTCCCAAAGTGCTAAGATTACAGGAAAGAGAGATTCCAGGTATGCTGGGATTACAGGTATGCGTCACTGTATGAATCTGGTGCATTCTTGTTCTTGTCTGTTTTGTTTACTGAGCCTGAATGTAGTAATTTTGTGGGAGGTGCTGGGCCAGTGACATACCTGTAATCTCAGCTACTAAGGAACCTGAGACAAAAGGATCACTTGAGCTCAAGAGTTTGAGACCAACCTGGACAACATAGTGAGGTGCTGTCTCTAAACAGAAAAAGAAAAAAAAAAAAGTAATTCTGTAGGAAGAATGTGTTGATGGGACATATACATGGGGATGTATGTCAGGAAGAAGAGAACCCGTCTTGTCTTTGGGCATGGCAATTCTATAAGCAGTTCCTTACTCCAGTGGGGATAGTTGCTACCTGGGGGCATTCACTGGTTTGGTGTGGAGAAAATCTCCACTGCAGCTGGTCAGAAGTAAGGGGATAGTTGACACAAATACTCTAGATACAGTTGCTCAATTAACCACCCCAAGGAATAGCCCAAGGCCCTCTTTTCTTTGTATCCAATAACTCTGACATTAGGGTAGAGTTCTTTCTTAACCTTTTTATTTTTGCGCTTTTGCAATAGTCTTCCGGTGCAGGACTTTTTTTGCGATATTGTCAATCTTTTCTTTCTTATCTGCCTTTGGTGTTAAACTTAAAATGATCTTCTGTACTCTCCCTCCTTTCCAAAATTATAAATATACGCCTATTTTCTTATTTTACTATTTCTTTAACATTCAAATCGTTAAGCCATCTGGAATTTATTCTAGTGTCAGCCATGACTTGGGGCTCAAACTTAATTTTTTTTAACGGTGAGTCACTTGTACACACCATGTTTTCCATGTGTGGGCTTTTAAAGCGCAGCTCAACCCTAAGAGCTCCATAAAAGCCTAGGAGTTAAGAATAGAAAAGCTAGGACTATAACTCATTCAGCTCCTAATTTCTGCTCCATTGCTGCTCGCTCCGGCACTCTGGCATGACTCAGTGCTCCTTGGGGAAAAGGCTGTGCCCAGTGATTTAAGGCTGTGAGGGATGAGGCAGAGAGGAGGGTTTGCAGAGAACCCTCTAGAGGAGGTTCATCGTTGCTGTGTTCCAGCCACAGGGCATGGCCTAGGTAGAAAGAGTTGTTCTGCCTTACAAGGAGCTGCAGGAGCCCCAGGCTCTACTCTATAACTGCATTTTCATTTTCTTTTTCTTTTTTTTTGAGATGGAGTCTCACTCTGTAGCCCAGGCTGGAATGCAGTGGCGTGATCTCGGCTCACTGCAACCTCCGACTCCTGGGTTCCAGTTCAAGCAATTCTCCTGCCTCAGCCTCTCATGTAGCTGGAATTACAAGCATGAGCCACCATGCCCAGCTAATTTTTTTGTATTTTTAGTAGCGACGGGGTTTCGCCATGTTGGCCAGGCTAGTCTTGAACTCCTGACCTCGTGATCCACCTGCCTTGGCCTCCCAAAGTGCTGGGATTGCAGGAGTGAGCCATCTCGCCTGGCTTATAACTGCATTTTTTTCTTCAGCCCTCAAGTCTTTTTCCTACTTACTCAAAGTCCAGCTCCAAGCCAGCGAGGCTTAGATGCTCCTCTTCCTGGGTGCCCACTGCATTTTTGCATATTTCTCTAGAGCTATTTTTATAATTGTTGACATGTCTGTCATGCATTAATGAATTAGTTGGTAAAGTTATCAGGCATGAAGGGTGCCATCTGCCAGGTGCAAGAGGAAAAACACACCAAAGGATATGGAGTTGCTGATGCCCTGTAGACCCCCTGAGGGGGTCATGGCACAGTGGTTGGCATCATACAGGGGCTGCAACTTTGATTAGGCTGCCTGGAGCTAAGGAGTCTTTATTCTTTTTGACCAAGTGTTAAGTCCTGGAGACATGAGGAAGGATCAGATCGGCTTTGTTTCTTTCCTCAGGAGGCTGATAATCTAGTGTATAAGTTTGTAGATAGAATTTTAATTTTAATTTTATTTTATTATTATTTTTTTGAAACAGCTCTGTTGCCCAGGCTGAAATTCAGTGGTGCCAGCTTGGCTCACTGCAACCTATGCCTCCTGGGTTCAAGTGATTCTCCTGCCTCAGCCTCCTGAGTAGCTGGGATTACAGGCATGTGCCACCATGCCTGGCTAATTTTTGTATTTTTAGTAGAGATGGGGTTTTACTCTGTTGGCCAGGCTGATCTCAAACTCCTGACCTCAGGGGATCCACCCGTCTTGGTCTCCCAAAGTTTTAGGATTATAGGCGTGAGCCACCGTGCCTGGTCTGTAGACAGGATTTTAGAAGAAACTTTAGAAAGGGAAAAATCAGACACATCAAAATCTTCAAAGAGATCAAAGAACATAACTGAGTTAGAAAATGTCCCCTTAACTAAAAAGAAGTGCAAAAACATTGAACCAGTGTTTTCTGTGTGCTGAATATGTCTGAGGTTCTAAACTCTTTTTTTTGAGACAAGGCTTTGTCACCCAGGCTGGAGTGCCATAGTGCAATCATGGCTCACTGTAGCCTTGACCTCTGGGGCTTAAGCAATCCTCCTGACTCAGCCTCCTAAGTAGCTGGGACTACAGGCACATGCCACCATGCCTGGCTAATTTTTTAATTTTTTGTAGAGACAAGGTCTCACTATGTTGCCCAGTCTGGTCTTGAACTCCTGACCTCAAGCAATCCTCCTGCTTCAGCCTCTTAAAGTGTTGGGATTACAGGCCATGCCTGACCTTTTCCTTCTTTTTTAAATGAGAGAGGGATTTGCTATGTTGCTTAGGCTGGTCTTAAACTCCTCAGCACAAGCTATCTACCTCCTCAGCCTCCTTGGAGGCTGGGACCACAGGTGTGCACCGTGGCACCCAGCTTGAGGCTCTAAACTCTTGACATACTTTATCTCATTTGATCCTCACAAAACCCAGGTGGCATTATCTATTTCATTTTGTAGATGAGAAAACTGAGTCTTAGAGAGGGGAAATGATTTACCTAAAGTCAGAAAGAGGAAGTTACAATCAGAAGCCCAGGTAAAGGCCAGGCGCAGTGGGTCATGCCTGTAATCCCAGCACTTTGGGAGGCCAAGTGGGTGGATCACCTGAGATCAGGAGTTCAAGATCAGCCTGGCCAACATGGTGAAATCCTGTCTCTACTAAAAATACACACACACACACACACACACACACACACACACACACAGACACACACACAAAATTAGTGGGGCGTGGTGTGGGTGCCTGTAATCCTAGCTACTCAGTAGGCCGAGGCAGTAGAATCATTTGAACCTGGGAAACGGAGGTTGCAGTGAGCTGAGATCACGCCAATGTATTTCAGGCAGGGCAACAAGAGCAAAACTCCGGTTCAAAAAAAAAAAAAAGTCCAGGTAAACAAAGGGGTTAACTTTGGCAAGAATGACCTAATCTTTGGCTGGTCTGTACTCCCTCCTTCTCTCTTTCTACTTGGAACTAGTTGGTTGGGCTGAACAGAATTTGCAGTTTTAGTCCTCTGGGCCTTCTTTGCTCTTGCGATTTCCTTTGCCCGCAAATCCCTTCATAGCCCTTCTCTCCTAGTGAAATCTCAGCTTTCCGTCAGAGACCAGCTCCAATGTCATGTCCTTGGTAAGGCCTCTTTCCCCTTCCTCTTCCTCTCCGGGGGCTCCTGTAACCCCTCAGACAAGGGCCTAGCCTAGTCCCTGAATTTAAATTCATATCACCTCCAGGGCTCTACCTCCCCACTGGCTGTTGCTCCCTGAGGAGACAAACTTGACACTTTTTGTTATCTCCAGAGTCTAATACAGGGTCTGGCACACACGCTTGCTAATTAAGTGTAGGAAGAAAACTGACATTTTCAGAGCACAGTCAGTGTGTTAGTTTTGGAGCTCACGCTGTTCAGAATCTATCTCTCTAAATCCTCATGTGAGTGTTACATGGGATGTAGCAGAGAACCATAAATGCCCACTGTTTTCACTTGTCTTTTGCATGATTTCCTTGAGAACTATCATTTTTTCAAGATATTTTGCATTTTGAGAATTAATTAAAAGAGAATTTCTTAATTTCCAGGTGTAGTCTTTTTTTTTTTTTTTGAGACTGAGTCTTGCTGTCACCCAGGCTGGAGTTCAGTGGCATAATCTCAGTTCACTGCAACTCTACCTCCCAGGTTCAAGCAATTCTCCTGCCTCAGCCTCTGAGTAGCTGGGACTATAGGCACCCGCCACTACATCTGGCTAATTTTGTATTTTTAGTAGAGATAGTGTTTCACTATGTTGTCTAGGCTGGTCTTAACGCCTGACCTCAGGTGATCCACTTGCCTGGGCCGCCCAAAGTGCGGGGATTACAGGTGTGAGCCATCGTGCCTGGCCCAGGTGTAGTCTTTTTTTAAAACTGTGGTAAAATACAAATAACACAAAATTTACCATTTCAATAATTTTCATGTGTGCAGTTTAGCAGTGTTTAGTATACTCAAATTGTTTGCAATCAATCTCCGAAATTTTTCATCTTGCAAAACTAAAACTCTGTGCCTATTAAACAATAACTTCCCATTTTCCTCTACCCTAAACCCCGGCAACCACCAGCCCACTTTCTGTCTTATTAATTTGATTACTTTAAATACCTTATATATATTACTATAAATACCTTATACTTTAAATACTTATATAAGTGGAATCATATAGCATTTGTCTTATTCTGATTGGCTTGTTGTACTTAGCGTAATGTTCTCAAGGTTCACCCATGCAGTAGCATGTGCTAGAATTTCCTTCCTCTCTTAAGGCCAAATAATAGTCTATCCAGCTGTAGTTTGTTTGTTTGTTTAATTTTCAACTTGTCTATTGCCTTCAGTTTCTATTTTTGCTATTAGATTTTACTTTCTTTTTTAAAATTTTTTTGGTGTTGAGATGGAGTCTTTCTTTGTTGCCAGGCTGGAGTCTAGTGGTGTGATCTTGGCTCACTGCAACCCCTGTATCCCAGGTTCAAGTGACTCTCCTGCCTCAAGTGCGCCACTACACCCAGCTGATTTTGTATTTTTAGTAGAGATGGGGTTTCACCTTGTTGGCCAGGATGGTCACGATCTCTTGACCTCATGATCCACCAGCCTCGGCCTTCCAAAGTGCTGGGATTACAGGTGTGAGCCACCGCGCCCGGCTGCTATTACTTTCTATCAGATTATAATCAGATCTCTGACCATCATCAGAGAATGTTATCTGTACTCATTCTACTTTTTAAATTTTTTTCTTTTGTTTTTTTCTAATCATTCTACTTTTTGAAATGTATTGAGATTTTTGTTTTGTTTTGTTTTTGGCCTTACATGTAGTCATTTGCAAATGATGCATGGGTACTTACAAAGAGTATATTCTAGGTTTTCAAAGTCTGGAGTTTTGTTTTGTTTGAGATGGGGTTTCACTCTGTCACTCCAGGATGGAGTGCAATGGCACTATCTCCGCTCACTGCAACCTCTGCTTCCCAGGCTTAAGTGATTCTCCCTCCTCAGCCTCCTCAGTAGCTGGAACTACAGGTGTGTGCCACCATGCCCAGCTAATTTTTGTATTTTTTTATAGAGACAGGGTTTCACCATATTGCCCAGACTGGTCTCAAACTCCTGGGCTCAAGCAATCCACCCATCTCAGCCTCCCAAAGTGCTGGGATTACAGGCCATAGCCACCAAGCCTGACCTTGAAGTTTAATATCCATCTATATCCTTATTTACTGTATGGTTTATTGATGAGTCATGGGCTAAGAGAAATGAATTAAAATGTCCTGGCCAGGCACGGTGGCTCATGCCTGTAATCCCAGCACTTTGGGAGGCCAAGGTGGGTGGATCACTTGAGGTCAGGAGTTCAAAACCAGCCTGACCAACATGGAGAAACCCCATCTCTACTAAAAATACAAAAAAAATTAGCTGGGCGTGGTGGTGCATGCCTAATCCCAGCTACTCGGGAGGCTGAGGCAGGAGAATCGCTTGAAACTGGAAGGCGGAGGTTGCTGCCTGGGCAGCAAAAGCAAAACTCCATCTCAAAAATAAATAATTTAATTAAATAAAATTTCCTTATATTATTATTATTTTTTTAAATATAAATATGAGGTTTCACCACGTTGGTCAGGCTGGTCTTGAACTCCCGACCTCAGGTGATCTGCCCGCCTTGGCCTCCAAAGTGCTTGGATTACAAGTGTGAGCCACCACGCCCGACGCTGTGCAGAAGCTTTTTAGCTTAATGTAGTTCCATTTATCTATTTTTATTTTCGTTGCCTGTTTTTGAGGTTTTACTAAAAAAATCTTTGCCCAGACAAATGTAATGGACTTCTTGATAGTAACCATAATAATGATTGCCAGTAGAAACCCTTAACTATGTCAGATACTATCTCATTTTTTAAACTAATCCTTTGAATTAAGTACCATGATTATCTCTATTTTTCAGAGAAGGAAATACAGTATACAGGTTCAAAGAGTAAACAACTTTCTCAAGGTTACACAGTTAGTAAGCCATGGAGCTGGAATCTAAGCAAGATGTTTGAGTCCAAAGACTATGTACTCAACCACCAAGAAATGCATCCTCCCAGTGATTAATGGCAACTAGTAGGCATGAGGAGATAAATTTGAACATGAGGTGACAGGTAGGGGAAGAAGTATGTCGTGTAAGTGGAAGAAGAGTTGCCTGGGCATGTGCATATAGGGGAATAGAGAAATAGGCAGCTATTTCCCGTAGATGGGATATTATGTCTAATAGGGAATGTCAGTAAGGAGGATAAGTGACTATTCACCCAAGGCCAAGAAGATAGAGAAAACCTCCATATTAGGAAACCCTAAACTGGTCTGGTATAGGTCAAGGTATAAAATTCAAGTCTTAATACTGTTTAGTTTGATGGGAACCATTTAACAAGAATGCAGCTTCCAGGTTGTCTGCCTATATGAAATGATTTCTATTTGTTCAGAATTGTTTATGCATGTCTTAACTCCCTGTGACACAGAGGTATATGCCATGTTTCGTTTCTTGAGATTGTAATGCCTTGTAAATTTACATTTAATGGAAAATGAATAGTAATCTCAAAGCCTATATAACTTAATAAATTGCAATAACTTTTTAGGAAAAATCAAAATTGGCTAGAATGAGAATTGCTAGAGTGATAATAGCTGGGAGAATTTTAACTGGTTTGGGAGTTTCTTCCCCATATTTATTTCCCTAAGACCCATAATGATCTCCATTTCTTGGCATCTATGTATTCTACATGTGCCTTGGTGTAGGAATTTTAAGATTGTGGGAAATAGATGATTTCTTAGGGTTTTATCAGTGAAGTAAATTTTAAAATTGATATATTTTATATAACTGATAAAACAGAAGCCAGTTGTAGCTTGGATTGTCCATAAATTAAATATACATAGTTTTTCACTATGGTTGTACTCTGCACAATTTATAACAACAGATAAAACAACAGTCTTGATTGTGTAATCATTAGTTACTATTCATAGTATTTTCTTCATCTGGATAATACAGAAGAGCAAGACACAGTTCTTCATTATGTGGTTCTCAAATAATTATATCTTAGGTGCAGAATGTTTTGCTGCTCTGAGTACTTACACAATTGAACACTGATTTCATGTATGCAAGGGTTTGTGTCGTATCTTCCAAAGTTTGTTTGAATGTTGTTTAAAGGTGTTCATAGAAGGTGTTCACTTAGAAGACCAAAATTAGAGACTGTTCACCAAATGACTTGGACATGCCTTTTGGAGGTTGGAAAGTGTCAGCTTTCACATGGCAAATGGCGGAGACTCAAGATCAGTGCTTTCAAATTGATGCTTAGTATTTGATGGCTGATTCCCTAAATTTCACAGAAACAATGGCAAAGCCACTGGAAAAATTTGGCCCAAAAAGGGGCTTGGGTATCAGTGATGGTGATTCTTGGGCATTTAAAAAGATACTTAAATGTTGAACAGTTTTAGAGAAAAATATACTGTGAAAGTTTAGTAAAGATTCATTATCTAATAGAAAAGAAAGAGAAAATGGATTTATCTCTAGCACAAAGACGAGATACTTTCTTAAGGAAGGGTTTTGGTCAATAAATCTTAAACTCAACCCTCCACCAGGGTTGGCCTAAGGAAAAAAATAAAATAAAACCTCAAATACCAATCAGATTGAATGTTCTCTGTAGCTAATCTTTAAAACATTTTCTGAAATATATATTGTTCCATTAACCATGCATAATTTACAAAAACATTTCCTACTTTAATGAAATTATCAAGGTTGAATTTTGTATTCCATCTCTTACTAATAAAAGGAAACAGATTAAGAGAGAAACTGTTGGTTAACTATCTGACCATCTGTTTTATTTCAGATCTGCTTTGCAGCCCACAAGGAGGCTTTTTAAACCCAGCCCTGAATTACTTTCTTCAATCCAGACCAAGATTAAACAAAAGTACATTTAGAGAGACAGGGCAGTTTATTTTTATTAATATGAGAGACAAAGCTGACTTTTTACACTTGGCCAGCAGAGAAGAATTTTAAGCAAGAGGATTTTTTTCTAGCCCAGGTCTTGCATGTTGGTTTTATTCGTTTGTGTGAAATCTTACAGACTGTCAGAACATCAGGCAAAAATTTCAATTGTAAGTTTAAAAATATAACAAATTCAAAAACTGTATATTTATTCAATGACAGTAGTTTTTTTGTTGTTGTATTGCCCTTTTGTTAGCATAACTAAGATTTTTTTTTTAGGATGGAGTCTTACTCTGTCACCCAAACTGTGGTGTGGTGATGTGATCTTGGCTCACTGCAACCTCTGCCTTTCAGGCTCAAGCAATCCTCCTGCTTCAGCCTCTCAAGTAGCTGGGACCACAGACATGCGCCACCACGTCTGGCCAACTTTTGTATTTTTGGTAGAGACCAGGTTTCACCGTGTTGCTCAGGTAGGTCACGAACTCTTGAGCTAAAGTGATCTGCCCTCCTCGACCTTCCAAAGTGCTGAGATTACGCGTGTGAGCCACCGTGCTCAGCCCCTAAGATTTGACTTTAGTAGTAGTAAAGGCAACACTTATTTATGCATTGTATATGTCAGGCAAGGTGCCCAGGGCTTTACCTACATTATTTTATTTAGTTGATCTTTACAATAACATTTTAACATAGTTATTACTATGTTAAAAGATTCACAGATTAAAATTCATTTTATGTAATTGGAGGGGGTATCTCTAAGATCCGGAAACATAGGTACATTGCTCAAGACCAAAGAGCTAGAAATGGCAGAGCTGTGATTAGAACCCTGGTGTTCGAACTTCAGAACCCACTCCTAAAGACTGCATTATTTACATATCCTCTGTATTGGTATTAAATAGAAATTACCAATACCACATAAAAATCCTGTTATATGATTTGGAAATAAATTACCATTTAAGAGGGGATGATGTCCAAGTAGGCAAATGTGTCCTCATTCATATCCATACTCTAGAGTGAGGTGAGAGTTGGCATTGGTAGGCAGGCTGGGTGTAGGGAGGATAGTAGCACCATGCTCTTTTACAATTTAGTACTTTTTTTTTAATCAAATGAGTTGAGGACACACTTAAAAATAATATTTGTCTGTGCTTTCTTATGCTGGCCTGTGTTACATATTGAATTTTTATGACTGTTTCTCTTCCATGTTATGTGGCTATAGACCAACATAATTAAAAGGTGGCTCTTATGATTCTGTAAATCTAAATTAACCAGGAAGGCAGTACTGCTATAACTTGTAAACTGGTTTTAGACTGTAGTCCTTGAGTTCTGGCCATTTGGCTTAGTCCTTTTTGGAAATGAGACCCTATCCTAGGGTTAGGGTTGAGCCAAGTTTCTACTTGGGGGATTTCCAAAAATGAGTCAAGACAAAATTTCCCCTTTCAGACACCAGAAAATATTCATCTTAAGTAACATTTACTACATGAGAAAATTTTGTCTGTTTTACCATCACCTTTCAGCCAGTTGTTTCATTATGAGTGCAGCATATTTTTCTGTTAAAATGATGAGTAAATATGTATTTAATAGTAGTTGTATGATACTGGAGACCATTCTCTTCAGTATGTTATATCAAATTTGATTTAGAAGAAAGACAAGCATAGACAATTACTTAATTTATTAAACATATGATTAATCATCTTTAATTGCTCATGCAAATTGTCAGCTTTAGTGGATAATAATACTAATAACTATAATTCATTGAATGCTTACAGTATGTCAGGCACACCGGTAAGAACGTTACATATATTATTTCATTTTTTTGACAACTCAATGAAGCCACTACCCTTATTATCTCTGTTTTTAAGAAGAGGGGCTCAGAGAATTAGCAAGGTCACAGAACTAGCAAAGCACCCCCCAGGTTTGTCTGATTCCAGGGCCCATGACTTTAAGCCCTATGTTATTCTGCCTACTAGTTGATATTCAGTAATTACCCACTCTGAATGCAGCTCTGAAACTGATTTACAAGTCATTGTAATACTTCTTTTCTGACGAACTTGAAAAACCATGAAAAACACTTCTTAATTAATTGGACTATAGCAATACTTGGTCTATAGAAATACTAAGGATAATTCTGGTGATCTTTTACATTAAGTGGAGAACTTGAGTTTATCAGAAGAGAAAATCAAAGTTATCAGTGCTGAGTATATAATTTAGTTAGAATGTAGAACATATACCTTTATCCCAATTTAAGAAAATCATTTTATTGCAATCTAATGAAAAGTAGATAAGATGAATCTCTTTTTGAAGATACTTTAAAGCTTTTTTAGCTTTAAGGATGAGATATGTGTTATTGGCTATTCCCTGTGTGATTTGAGTAGGTCATAAAACTTTCTTTGCCTCTCATCATTCTCACAAGTTGAATATGAGTAACTAAAAATGAAGAGTATCATCAAAGAAAGCTTCCACAAGTGTGTGATGGTTAATACTGAGTGTCAACTTGATTGGATTGAGAGATTCGAAGTATTAATCCTGCGTAGTGTCTGTTGTGGATGTTGCCAAAAGAGATTAACATTTTCATCAGTGGGTTGGGGAAGTCAGATACACCCTTAATCTGGTGGGCACAATCTAATCAGCTTCCAGCAAATATAAAGTAGGCATAAAAACGTGAAAAAGAGAGATAGGACTAGCCTCCCAGTCTACATGTGTCTCCCAAGCTGGATGCTTCCTGCCTTCAAACATCAGACTTTTAAGTTCTTCAGTTTTGGGACTTGGACTGGCTCTCATTGCTCCTCAGCTTGCAGACAGTCTATTGTGGGACCATGTAATCATGTAAGTTAATACTTAATAAACTCCCCTTTATATATATGTATGTATATATGTGTATGTATATATGTATATACATATATGTGTGTGTGTTTGTGTGTGTGTATATATATATATATATATATATATCTTATTAGTTCTGTCCCTCTAAGAGAACCCTGACTAATACAAAGTGTTATTGGAAATTCATTACTAAAAATAATGAAATCTGATCTCATAATTTCAGAAAAAGCATAATTGGTCTTGTGAGTCAGGAAATATTTTGAACTTCTCAAAGACGCAGTAGTTGGGGTGAAATATTTTCAGTGAATTTCTACTTAAAATTTAAGAGGAAAGGTAGGCCTAGCACAATGGCTAATGTTTGTAATTCCAGTACTTTGGGAGGCTTAGGGGGGATGATCATTTGAGGCTAGGAGTTTGAGACCAGCTTGGGCAACAAAGCAAGACAAAAAATAAAAAATAAAAAAAGAATAAAGGTGTTAAATTTAAACTTTCTAAACAATGTTGAGGGGACAATCAGGGTTGTTGGTGGTGATGAGACAATTTTCCAGGTAAAAAGACAAATAACTGGTGAGTTTTAAAGTGAGCAAAATGGAAGTGTGGACAGTTTTATGCTTGACTTTGAATTTACGTGATTTTTTTTTTTGAAAAGAGGATGTTGAAAGGCAAGTAAAAAATATTGTGAAAAAAATGTGACTAAACATTTATAAATTGCCCAAATTGTACATCAGATTAGGATTTTTTATTAGATTTTTAAGTTAATGTCAAAGAATGAGTTTTGTTTAGTGTGTGTTTATATCCAGTTAGAAATTATGTGGCTATGATTAGGCTCTGTTTTGGGAGCGTAAGAGAAGAGTGCATATTTCACTTGGGATTTAATCTGACTCTACCCAAGAGTTGAACTGGAGAAGTAAAGTACACATCCCAGGGGATCCTTATGATGCCCAAATGTCAGGGACTGCTTGGGACAGATCCCACCAGACACATACCATGTGTGTACTTTCCAAAGTCAGTCACTGTAAGTTTCATGAAAAATCAAAGCATCTAATATGATCTTGTCAAAATTATGTCTACATGTCCAAGTGGATTTACTATAAATTGATGTCTAATTACTTTTTGAAAATTATTTATTTACAGAGATGAATTGATTTTTTTTTTTCATTTCATATTGTGGTTGGGTAGGGAAGTCTTAGAATTGTACTTTCTGGTTAAAGTATAAAAGTAGCGATACAGTGCATAAACATTATATTGCTTAAAATATATGAGAATGCCTGAAAAGGAGTTATCAGTACAAAAATGAGACTCCATTTTGTGCAACAGCTCGTGTAAGAGAAGAGATTTGGGGGAAGAAAAAAAAACAAGATTTGAAACCTTGAATTATCAAAACATGGATTTTTCCAAAAGTAGTTATAAGAAAAAATAGTTAGACTATCTCCCAGTGATTGAGGTAGTCATGATTCTTCACCCACACCTCCACAAATTTCCAACACTTGATGTCACACAATTTCTTAAAATATTTGAAGTTCGAGGGGGCCGGACTTCAAGCCACAGCGACACAAGATGGCAGCCACCACGGGCTTGGGAATAAAAACCCCTCGCAATTTCCAACTGTTGGAAGAACTTGAAGGCCAGAAAGGAGTAGGAGATGGCACAGTTAGCTGGGGTCTAGAAGATGAAGCAGACACGACACTTACAAGATGGACAGGTATGATAATTGGGCCTCCAAGAACAGTTTATGAAAACCGAATATACAGTCTTAAAATAGAATGTGGACTAAATACCCAGAAGCACCTCCCTTTGTAAGATTTGTAAAACAAATTAATATGAATGGAGTTAATAGTTCTAATGCAGTGGGGGACCCAAGAGCCTTATCAGTGCTAGCAAAATGGCAGAATTCATATAGCATCAAAGTTGTCCTACAAGAACCTGGGCGTCTAATGATGTCTAAAGAAAGTATGAAACTCTCTCAGCCGCCTGAAGGATAGTGTTACAGCAGTTAATCAAAAAGAAAAACCACAAGCCCCCTTCCCTTCCCTCCCCATTCAATTTAAGCAGTCTTCATTTTCTACATTAGTAAATTTTCTAGGTACGTCTTATAGACCTCAAAGTACTGGAAACACAATTTTTATTTCATATGATTAATGGTGAGTTACTTTTCTATGTAAAAACATATTGATAAAAAGATAGATGGCCTGTTGCATATAATAGCATTATGCGTTTTTTCTAAATTTTTTTTTAGTTTCAGCAAGTGCCATCAGTAACTGTTTCAAGTCATATAAGGCAGATTTCTGCACCTAATTAACAGATTTTGAGGCAAGGTTAATATTTTTACAGTTTATTTTTTAACTTTCCAACTCACTAGTGGACCCATCAAAAGTTAAAAATGCTTTGTAGAACTCTACTGTAGGATAGTACTATTTCAAAATTAAAGTGATAAGCAGCAACTTGTCTACCTCCTTCACTTATTATTACACAGGATATAATTATAAATTGGCACGTTTCTAAATAAATATTTGTTCACATATGAATGGATGGCTTGTTGAAATTCAAGTGTAAAACAGGCCACCAAGTGGAGATTTGCAGTTGCTAGTTGGAAATGTGTGACTAGAGTTTGTGTAAGATGGTGAATGGGGAGTAGATATGGGAGTCATTCACGTATAGGTGCTGCTTCAAGAAAAGAATGGGCTCACTAGAGATGAGAAGAGAGCTGAAAACAAGAACAGGACTTTGCTAAAAGTTCACATTTAGGGGGAGGTGAGAGAAACCGGAACAAAAGGAAAGAAACAGGAACAACAGGAAACAGGTGGATTCATTAGGAAAGATCAGAGTAACATCTTTTAATAGAAACCATGGTAGGGAAGAATTTTCAAGGAGAATGAACATTGTTTGTTAGTTCCATACAGGAATTATGAAAACTGATAAAATGTCACTGAATTCAAAATAAGGAAATTATTAATGACCTTGGACATAAGCAGTTACAGTAGAGTGGTGAAAACAACAGCGTGATTGGGAAAGCTTAAGAAATGGAGCACATAATGAAGAAGAGATGAGTATGTAGACTAATATTTGGCGAGAGGAAAGGAGAAGGAAGATGGCTGAAAATAGTTAAAACTATATTATTCCAGAGTTGTTAAAAAAGAAGAAAATTAAGTGAACTGAAATTTTTCCTAATAAAATCCTATTTGTCTGTTTTCCCAGCCTAGATTTATCAGATCATTGTTGATTCTTTACTTTCACCATAGAATCAATTTTAAACTACCTCAATTTCTAGTGGCTAAAATATTCAATAATTCATATTTGGATATTGTGACAAACAGAGAACATGAATATTTGTGACAGGGAAGAATGAAAGCAAATATTTTTATATTGTTCTACTTGAGAATGCCCAGTGAATAATTTTATCAGATAAATGGATATTATTTAAAAAGCATTTAATTACCCTTGTAAAATATAAGCAGGAAAGTCAAAGTTCTCATAAAAAGTATGAAAAACAGCTGGACAATTTTTATTTCCACCATTTATTTGCTTAACTTTAGCAAAGACCAGTTTGATTCTTTAGAACATATTGCTTTTTACATTCTGGCTGTGGGATGGATTATGTTAGTTATAAGAAAGTGTAACTGATCTAATACTTTACACTTATTTTCCCTTCCCCCTAATGCTAATCTAGCTTCTAGGAGGCTGGAAAGAGTACAGGGTTAGAAAGTCGGTAGGCAGATCACTTTTTTAAAGATTCCTGGGCTGACTTAAGATCTGGTGAATATTATTCAAGAAAGAAGATAAAGAAAGGTAAACGGAATTAAATCAGAAGTTTGGGATTCCATATCAATGACATTTTTAATTCTAGAGGAGAGAGTTTATGGAGCTCTGGGTCCATAAACTCTCTCCCCTAGAATTTCATACTTCTATATTCAATACTTCTGCATTGAACTGACTTGATAGTATATGCACATACCTGTACCATCTAAACACTTGGCAGAGATGCTCAAGTGCAGAGCCTTGCACAGGGTGGACTTTTTTAATAGATTATGTAGATAGATCCTGCTGATTCTGGATCTATGATTTGTGCTTGAAAATTGTCTTGCTGGCCGGGCGTGGTGGCTCACGCCTGTAATCCAAGCACTTTGGAGGCCAAGGCAGGTGGATCACCTGAGGTTGGGAGTTCAAGACCAGCCTGACTAACATGGTGAAACCCTGTCTTTAAAAAA
>CAUYUD010004263.1:0-38514 GCA_963575295.1 Alouatta caraya | reverse complement strand
ATAGCATGGGGAGAAATACCAGATATAGGTGATGGGGAGGAAGGCAGCAAGTCACACTGCCATGTGTGTACCTATGTAACAATCTTGAATGTTCTTCAAATGTACCCCCAAACATAAAAAGAAATAAAAAAACATATATATATATATATATATATATATATATATATATATATATATAAAAGAAAGAAACAAATAACATGCAAAGAAGCTCCAGCATGACTGCCAGCAGGCGTCTCTGTGGAAAACTTACAGGCCAGAAGAGAGTGGTATGATGTATTTATAGTGCCAAAGGGAAAATCTAGAATAGCATATCCACTGAAATATTCTTCAGACATGAAGGAGAAATAAAGAACTTGCCAAACAACAACAAACAGCTGAGAGATTTCATCAACACCAGACCTGTCCTACAGGAAATACTAGAGGTAGTTATTTAAACTGGAAGAAAAAGTTGACACTGAGAAAAAATAATCATCTGAAAGTACAAAACTCACTATTTATATTAAGTACACAGAAAAACGCAGATTATTATAACACTATAACATCATAACACCATAATAATGTTGTGCTAACTACTCATATTTTGAGTAGAAAGACTAAAGATTAATCTATGAAAAATAATTACAACTTTTGAAGACATAGTAAGATAAGATATAAATAGAAACAATAAATAAAAAGTTAAAAATTGGGAAATGTTGATTTACAATGTAGAAACTATATAAGTTTTCTCTTTGCCTGTTTGTTAGTATATTTCTGTTTTGCAATCAGTGTTTTTATCAGTTTAAAAAAAAAGGTTATAAGATGTTCTTTGTAAGCCTCATGGCAACTTCAAATCAAAAATAAAATGCTACAGATACACAAAAACTAAAAGGCAGGAAATTAAAGCACTCTATAGAAAATCACATTCACAGAAAAGACAGGAAGAAAAGAAGGAATAAAAGACCATGAAACAACCAGGCAACAGAAATAATATTGAATGTAAGTGTGCTAAAGTCTTCAATCAAAAGACATAGAGTGACTGCATGGGGGAAAATAAAACAAGGCCTGTTGCTTGCAAAAAACACAGTTCACCTATAAAGATATACTTACGCTAAAAATAAAGAGATGGATAGAAGACACTCCATGCAAATAAAAATCAGAAAAGAGCAGGAGTAACTATACTTATGTTAGACAAAACTGATTTCAAGACAGAAACACTAAAGAGACAAGTTCATTACGTCATGATAAAGAGGTCAATTTAGCAAAAAGGATATAACAATTGTAAATATAAATGCATCCAGGACTAGTGCACCTAGATTTATAACACAAGTATTATTAGAGCAAAGGAGGGGGGAAGACCTTAAAATAATAAGAGCTGGAGACTTCAGGACCCCACTTTCAGCATTAGGCAGATCATCCAGAAAGAAAACCACTTAGGAATCAATGACAGGAAGAATGTTGGATACTATAGAAACACATAGAAATTGAACAATATGCTCCTGAATGACCAGCGGGTAAATGAAAACATTAACAATAAAATTAAAAAATGTCTTGAAACAAATTAAAATGGAAAGAAAAGATGCCAAAACCTATGAGATACAGCAAAAGCTGTATTAAGAGGAAAGTTTTAGCAATAAGCACCTACATCACAAAAGTAGAAAAACTTCAAATAGGTAAACTAACAATTCATGTTCAACAAGTAGAATAGCAAAAGAAATCAAAACACAAAAATATTAGAAGAAAAGAGAAAATAAACATTAGAGCAAGAATAAATCAAATTATAATGAATAGAAATACAAACATCAATGAAATTAAAATTAGTTTTTTTCAAAAGATAAAGTTGACAAAACTTTAGCCAGACTGAGAAAAAAAAAATCTAAGTAAATAAAATCTGAACTGATAAAGGAAACATTACAACTAATACCACAAATATTCAAAGGGCCATTACATGCTACTCTGAGTAATTATATGCTAGTAAATTACAAAATGTAGAACTGATATATTCCTAAACAAATACAACCTACCAAGATGAAACAATGAAAAAAATCCCAAATCTGAATAGATGAATGACAATAATGAGACCAAAGCCATAATAAAATGTATTCAAGCAAAGAAAACCTCAAGAAGACCTTATGGCTTTACTGCTGAATTTTCTCAAACATTTAAAGAAGAACTAGAACGAATTATAATAAAAATATTCCAAAAAAAGGAGAGAATACTTTATACTCATTTTATAAGACCAGTATTACCTTGATACCAATACCACATGAAGACATATCAAAAAATAAATCTACAAGCCAATATTCCTAATGAACACTGATCTACAAATTCTCCACAAAATACTAGCATACTGCACTTAATAACATATGTAAAAGATCATTCATCTTGACCTTTTGGATAGGATTTATTTCAGGGGTGCAAGGATGGTTCAACATATGCAAATCAACCGATGTGATACATCATATAAACAGAATGAAAAGTAAAAAATGTATGATAATTTTAATCAATGCTGAAAAGCATTTGATAAAATTCAGTATCTCTTCAAGAAAAAAAAAAAAAACCCTTCAAGAAATTGGGGATAGAAGGATTATACCACAACATAATAAAAGCCATCTTTGACAAACTCACAGCTAGTATCATACTAAATAGGAAAAAAACTGAAAGCCTTTCCCCTAAGATCTGGAACACAACAAGGATTCCTACTTTCACCATTATTATTCAGCACAGTACTGGAAGTCCTAACTAGAGCACCCAGAAAAGAAAAAGAAATAAAAGCATCCATATTGGAAATGAAGGAGTCATATTATTTTTGTTTGCAGATTATATGAGTTTATATTTGGAAAAAAATTAGAGACCCCACCAAAAAACTATTAGAATGATACACAAATTTAGGAAAGTTGCAAGATACAAAATTAACACAAAAAGATGAATGGCATTTCTGTATGCTAATAATGAATGATATGAAAAAGAAACCAAGAGAAGTAATCCCATTTACAATAGCTAGACATAAAATAAAATACCCAGGAATAAACTTAATCAAAGTAAAATACCTCTACAATAAAAACTATAAAACATTGATGGAAAAAATTGTAGAGGACACAAAAAAATTGGAAAGGTATTCCATGCTCATACATTGGAAGTATCACTATTGTTTAAATGTCCATACTACCCTAAGCAATGTACAAATTCAGTACAATTCTTAACAAAATATCTGTAGTGTTCTTCATAGAAATAGAAAAAAAAATCCTAAAATTTACAAAATACCCAGAACAGCCTAAGCCACCTTCAGCAAAAAGAAAAAACAACAACAAGAAAAAACTGGAGGAATCACATTAACTGACTTCAAATTATGCTACAGATTTGTTGACAGTGGCAAAAACAGAACAAAACAAAACAAAACAAAACAAAAAACAGGCACATTAGACCAATGAAACAAAATTGAAAACCTAGAAATAAATCCATATGTCTACAGTAAATTCATTTTCAACAAAGATTTCAAGAACATACAACATAAACTGGGGGAAAAGAGAGTCTCTTCAATAAATGATGCTGGGAAAATTGGATATTCATATGCAGAAGAATGAAACTAAACCCCTGTCTTTCACCATATACCAAAAAAAAAACAAACAAAATGGATTAAAAACATAAATATAATACTTGAAACTGAAACTACTAAAAGAAAACATTGGGGAAACTCTCAAGGACATTTATCTGGGCAAATATTTCTTGACTATTTCCACAATAGCACAGACCACCAAAGCAAAAGTATACAAATGTAATTTCATTAAGCGTAAAACCTTCTGCAAAACAAAAGAATGAACAAAGTGAAGAGACAACTCACAGAATGAGAAAAAAATATTTGCAAGCTATTATTTGTAAACAAGAGATTAATAACAAAAATATATAAGGAGCTCAAACAACTCTAAAAATATCTGATAATTTGATTTAAAAATAATCAAAAGATCTAAATAGACATTGCTCAAAATAAGACATTTAAATGACAAGCAGCTATATAAAAAGCTCAAAATCCTCAATCGTCAGAGATATGCAAATCAAAACTACAGTGAGGTATCATCTTACCCCAGTTAAAATGACTTTTATCCACAAAAAACAGGCAATGAAAATGTTGGTGAAGATGTGGAGAAAAGGAAACTTTCATATGCTGTTGGTGTAAATGCAAATTGGTACTGTCACTATGAAGAAGAGTATGGAGGTTCCTGAGTAACTAAAAATAAAACTACCATATTTTCCAGCAATCCCACTGCCAGGTATATACCCCAAAATAAGGAAATCAATATATCAAAGAGGTACCTGCACTGCCATGTTTATTCAAGTACCATTCACAATAGCCAAGATTTAGAAGCAACCTGTGTCCATAAACAGGGGAATGGATAAAGAAAATGTGGTATTTATACAAAATGGAGTACTATTTAGTCATAAAAAAGAATGAGATTCTGTCATTTGCAACAACATGGATGAAACTAAAGGTAATTAAGTTAAGTGAAACAAGCTAGGCACAGAAAACAAACTTATGTGCCTATACATTTGTGGGAGATAAAAATTAAAACAATTGAACACATAAAGATAGCGATTAAAAAGATAGTTACCAGAGACTGGGGAGGATTAGACAAGTGGGGAGGATTAGACAAGTGGGGAGGGATGGTTAATGGGCACAAAAATATATTTAGATCAAATGTATAAGATATAGTATTTGATAGCAAAATAAGGTTATAACAGTCAACAACAGTTTATTTTACATTTTAAAATAACTAAAAATTGTAATGAAATATTTGTAACACAAAGAAATGATAAATGCTTAAGGTGATGGCTATCTCATTTACACTGTTGGGATTATTCCACATTGTATGCCTTAATCAAAATTTCTCATGTACTGTGTAAATATATACACCTACTATGTACCCATAAAAGTTAAAAGTTAAAAAAATGGAGAAAAACAAAATGAGTGCTTGATAATGGTAATAATATGTATTTAATATTTCCTTATATATTAATATATGGGAAAAATTTGAAATTTTCTCATTATTAATCTGAAAAGACAACTATCTTTTTTTTCATAGCAACAATCTGTGTCATTTTCATGAGATGATTTCATCTGGAAAAAAATACTTTTTTATAACAAGAAAAAAAAACCCACAATATATTACTTGAAGTTTTTTCTGTTTTTATTTTCTCCAGAGACTTTAATAAATCATAGAAATTAAATATAAAAATATTTCACTGACACAACTTTTTAAAAGAATACGTCCCTTTTGAAAATATGTTCTGGTAGTATAAAGTGCCATTTATAGGCATAAATGTTTTCAGCTAAAAAATTTCTAGGACTATCTTTAATAAACTCATAAAAGACTATTAATAACATTATATTAAGCAGACAAAATAAATAAAACATTTAACAATTGCTTGTTTTATAACATTATTTTAATAGTATAGTTATTATTTTGAGTTTATTAAACAATCTGAGGTTTTAATTAATCTACATTATCATATGCGTATTATCACTCATAGGAAGTCTATATTAATACACATTGTAGGTAAACGCTTTGTAATTAAGACATGGTATTTTATGCAAGCATATGTAAATATTAATCTTTAAATCTTAGTGTTATAAATAGACTTATTAACACAGTTTCTCAGTATAAGCATTCCCCTTCTGCAATGTTAAGTATTTTAATAATTTCTAGTATTATATGTTCTTCCAGAATTTTGTGTAAGTACTTGTATGTATCTTACTTATAAAGGTATCATATTACTAAAATGGCCCTCAGAGATATCAAGCTCTCATCCCTAGAGCCTATAAATATTACTTTCTTTGGAAAAGTGTCTTTGCAGAAGTGATTAAATGAATAGTCTTGAGGTGGCAAGATTCTCCTGAATTATCCGTCTGGGCCTTACATGAAATCCCAGTTATCCTTATAAAATGGAGGCACAGAGAGATTCAATACACAGAAAGGAGAATGGAAGAGATATTTGAAGATGCTGGATTCAAAGTTGTAGTGATGTAGCCATGAGCTTAGAAATGCTGAATGTTAGCCTTCTGGAAGCTTGAAAAACCAAAAAATGGATTCTCTCATAAGAAACTCTGCAGGGGGCATTTACCTACCGACATCTTTATTTTGACCTAGTGATACTTTGGACTTGAGCCTTGCAGAACCTGTGAGAGAATAAATATCTGTTGTCTTAAGCAAGTAAGCTTGTGATCAGTTGTTAAAGCAGCCACATGACAATAATACATTATTGGTAAGATCTAAAATTTGTTTTATGGACATATTACAATAATTATATTTTGTGATCATATTTCATTTATGCTATAGAATTCTTACTCATTTAGAACCAAATAATATAAAAAGTGAGTTTATGGTCACATTTCTAAATATTTTTATTGTATATGTAATAATTTCATCAATACTGTAACATAAAATTGTTTAAAATATGTCTTTGTAGTTTGACAGAAACTGTCCAGTTTTTAAAACCATGATATGAATTTACATTTCCAACATAAATACCTATTTCTTCACATACTCAACAAAAATAAATATTATTGGTTTTAATAATTTTCATTAATCTACCTCAGTTTACTATAAAATACATTTTAAAATGAATATGAGCTTCCTTATAAGTTATTTGTCAGAAATTTATATAAATATCAAAATGAATATTATCAATGATAAGCAGAGATATTAGAACATTCATCTTGTTAGTGAAATTACTATTCTCAGTCATATTTATTGAAGCATAATTTAAATACAAATGTTTAGTAATTTATCCTACAATTTGATGAGTGCTAACTAAAACATACAGTAATATAATCACCATTACAATTACAACAGGGATTATTTCTATCACCTCCCAAAATTTCCTCTTGTCCTTTTCTAAAGAATAACTTTCTGTTGCCCCAAATACAAATTAACTCTTGTTTCTTAATGATTAAGATTTTAAAACACAAGCTGACTTGTGTGTGGGTGTGTGGGTGTGTGGGTGTGTATAGAGAATCAGATATTTAAATTAAAAAATTAATATCTGGCTGTTGTACTTTAAGATAATTTAAGATAAAATGACATTATAAATTATCATGATGCCTCTAAGTGGAGCCCCTCTCCTTCGCAGGGGAAAATTTTTGTCCTGTGGCTGGGAGGAAAAAAAAAAAATGAGAAAAAGAGAATTTACCATTTTATTATTTGTAATTCATGAATGTATATAGAGTATAATAAAAAAATTTTGATCTAATACTTGAATTTGTGTTTTACATCGGGTAGAATGGTTTTTAAGGCTTTATTGTATGATGTTGATGGCACATATATAAGTATGATTATAAATAGAAACAAGCTTTGAGGACATTTGCAATAAAATATTGATAGCAATAGAGAAAATTTTCAAGTAATGCCCAAAGCTAACACTAATAGGATCAACACATAATTGACATAGTTTCCCTATCCCATGGGTCTTAATTTCCAACTCATGCTTTAGGAAATTGTGTTTCCTTAATGATTCTTCTCCTATTGTTGGAAAAAACATTAACTTTCATTTTTAGATGGTTCCAAAATTAAGTAATTTAATTATTCCCATTATACTTTTACAAAGGGTACACTTTATTGAAGCTCTTGCCAAGTTAAAATAAACACATATTAAATGTTAACAAGAAAGATAGTGAAATAAATATATGGTCCACATACATTATGTAAATTTAGTTTTATTGTGTGTATATACACACTCACCACATATACAGAACACATATATAAGATATATTTGCATAAAATTGTGTAGGAGATATACATACATATTCCATAATTATATATAAGTAAATATATATTTACTTATATATTTATATAAATTATATATAAATATATATGTATTCCATAATTGTATATAAGTAATTATAGTATGTAGTATATAATTATATATTTGCATTTCTGTTAAAGGAATATGAAATATTGGCTTGAATATCTAAATGCATTTTAATTATATATTTTTTATTTTCATGTGTTTTTCCATTAATCTTGTAAAATTTAATGACAAAATCCTTAAATTCATTACTAAAGTATCTAATCATATTTAAGATGTTTTCTAAGTGATTCTCAGTAGATTTATTACTGTCTTCCAACTGGTTTGTGTTTTTTGATAATGTGCGTTTTTTATATCACTCTACGAACACTTATTTTCCTGAATATAATTAAGCATTGAATCGATACATAAATCAAGTTTAGAAATCCATCATCATTTTGCCATCTGAGGGAAGATGTACTTTGTTCTTAATGAAGCCTTCTAATTTTGATGTATTAGGAAACCTTTGCCTTTAAATCTGTGCATTTTTGCATAAGACCTTGAGGTTGTATTTTAAGCAGTGAATGAGTAATGTATTAACTCAGAAAAATCTGGTAATCTCATTACAGTCATTAGTTTTAAGTGATACTCTATAACTCTTTCTAAAACAGTGAAACAAATGAAATGGTTAAAAGAAAGAGAGATATGAATAAGTAGAGAGTCTGAGGACTTCTCTGGGCATAGGCCTCAATCAGAATTAGAAGCAAAACCTCTGGCCAGTTAGAAGTCAGGGCTCAGCATAGGGGACAATTCAGACATGAGAAAGAAAAGAAAGAAATTAATTGATAGCAATTTGCAATTGATTCAGTACTTATTACCTGAATTTGATTTGAAATCCTGGATTGACTGATTCTAAAGTTTGTATTCAGACTATGATGTGAAATGCGTATTATGGAATATCTGGTGAAAAAATTTTATATTCTATTCCGGTGACAGTGTGAAAGTGTATCAGCAAATTCTTTCCATTGTTCCTGTACCTTTTTACCTTTATTTAAATGATATTTGCAGTCCTTCAAATCTCAGATAATACCTCTCATAAACTAATTTGTATTTTTTAAATCAATACTTTCTCTACAGCAGATAATTCCTCCAAAACATGTTTTAGTATCTCTGGTTTCAGCACATACACTCAAGTAGACACAGAGTTTTATTTTTTCCTTGACTTATGTCACTTGTAGTTACTAAATATTTTTTGCATTCTACACACACACACACACACACACACACACACACACACACACACACACACACACGTATATTCAAGAGTTTCCTATACTTGCATTCTCTCTTGCCATATACGTAGTCATGGGTTGACCCACAAAGACCTCCAATGGACAGATAGAATCAAATTATCTCAATTGACTTTTTCTAACTAGCTTATTTGGTCCTAGAATAAAATTTAAGTTTTTCATCAAAACACAAAAGGAGTTTGACTTCTGCCTGCTTCTTATCTCATTTGATACCATTCCTCCCCTTGCTCACACAAAGCCACCACACTGACATCCGCTGTTTGCCTCAAAATTTAAAAATCAGAAAGTTGAAAAACAAATGTTCACATGATCACACAGAGTGGAATGGCTTTAATGTCATTCTATGTTTCCATTCAATTATCTAAGCTTAAAACATTTGGACTAATTTTTGTCTTCCAATTCCTCATGAGAATTTTATCCCACTGGTATTTTATAGCAATATGCTTCATACTTATAAAAGAGAAAGGGCCATACCAACCCCATGAAAAATAATTGTTTTAGTGTGATTTTGATTAAAACTGAGCTACTTTAAAGTTCAATGATATATATCACTTTAAAGGAAGAAAATTAAGCAGTGTTTTCTCTATAAATAATATTTAAAGAAATAAAGCCAGATAATGCTGATAATAATGATGATAGTTATATTCAGGCTTTTAATTTTGAGTAACAATTTTTCAGTAATGACATGTGTTCAAGGTAGTGAAGTCCCTGACATTTTTTGAGTTCAGAGTTTTTATTAGTAATTGGGTTGTGAGGTGAGCTGATGCAACTCTTAGAATCCTACAGTAAATATAACCCCTGGAAAAGAGTGTCTGTAAGACAGAGAGAGTTTCTTGTCCTAATGAGGTCAAGTTATGCAATCTAGCATCACTATTTTATAATCCTAGGTGGGAAGGTGTAGAGGAAAGATTGATGATTGATGTACTTGACATCTGAAAATGTCTATTGGAGCCTGACTCAGCTAGTTTGCAGCTATGTTTTGTAACTTTGAGCATCACCTCTGACCTTCAGATGCTTTATTTGAAAAACTGGAAAAACATTAGATTCCTTAAGTCTCTTCTTTGCTTTGTAGGAAGATTCTACAAAGCATTGGCAAGCTTACCTAGCAGTAGAACGTGATATAAAAATGTTATTTTTTTTTAATAATAGTGCATGCATGGACACTGATCTCTGTTCTTGTAGTTTGAAAGTTTCTGGCTATATGGTAGGCACTATGTTTGGCTCATAGACATGATGATAACCTCAGATATATTCTAGACTTTTGGTCGGAGGCTGCTGAGAAAATGGGGACTGAAATCCCTTCCTTTGGTTGTACCAGCAAATCTAAGACAAGCAGTGCAAATATTCACCTGTGATGAAGAACTCATATGGTTTGAATAGATATGGCTTTCAGTTATCTCTCTTTTTCCACCAGAGCTACAACCAACATTTTATATTTTCTCCAACCTACTCAGCAGAGAGTCTCGAATTCCCAAATTGTCATTTTCAGCTGCCAGTATTTCTGGGTTTTGGGGTTCAGGGGAGCCCTCAGTTCCCCTGAGAGGACTTTTCTCCATGTTTTTGGTCTATCACTCTCCCAAGAATGGGAGAGGAGACATGGTGCAGTGTGCTCATAAAGTAAATGCCAGACTCAAAAGTGTTTGTAGAAAGTGATTCATTTAAATAGAGAAAGAGAAACAGGAGGAGAGAGAAACAACTCTCACACTGAGTGAGAGAATCCAGGAAGATGGAATCCAGGAGAGGAAAGCAGCTTCCACGTTGAGTGGAAGGGAAAAGAGAGAGATGGAGTTTAGGAGAGGAAGATGGGCTTCCACAAGAGAGTATGGAAGGGAACTCCAGAGGGGAAATCCAGGAGAGAGAAAGACGGCTTCCATGAAGGGAGTGTTAATGGAAGGGGATCCAAACATGGAGTCCAAAGGGATATGGAAGAAGGGGACTTTTAACCTGGGAGGAACCCCCACCTTCTCCAAGACCTCTGGCCAATGAAAGGAGTTCCTTAGAACTTCAGCTGGAGTGAGTGGCTATTTAATTCTTCCTGCGCCCTTGAAAATTAAAACAGAGACCATTAAATCTCCCGGATGTAGAGAGATGGGAGAGAGCCATGGCCTGGGAAGTTCTTGCCCTTAAAACTATGCCCTGTTGTGGACCTGGAAAGAGAACACATTCCCGCACTAGGAAGTTCTCCTATGCATTTGGATTTTACCTTACAACTATGATTAAATTACTTTCTGTGTCGTAGGTATACAACCAACTTTCTTTCCATTTTAATTTTCACCAGGACATGGAATAATAGGCAGTAAAGAAAACAGAAAAACACACAACATAGACTCTTTGAATTTAAAATAGTGAATGCTATGATACTCCTTGCGTTTCTCTCCCAGTTTTGCCAATTGAGTATAAAGCAGAGTAATAGAATTAATTCATCAAGTCAAAGACCTATCACATTATTATCTATTCCTTTCATTCTTCTGTGCAACCCATTCTCAAGTGCAGTTGAATATATCACTATCATATGATATGATTAGTTAATTATCTCCATCATCACTTTCATCATTTTTGCCCAAAGCATCATATTTCTCACTTAGTCTATCTCAGTGTTATCCTAAGCAGTGTATCTACAGGTTTTCTTGTCTCTGTATAATCTTTATTATTTATTTATTTATTATATTATACTTCATGTTCTGGGGTACATGTTCAGATCACGCAGGATTGTTGCATAGGTACGCAGATGGCAATGTGGTTTGCTGCCTCCATCTTCCTGTCACCTACATCTGGCATTTCTCTCCATGTTATCCCTCACTGAACTACCCACCCCCCACGCTGTCCCTCCATTGGACCCCCTCAACAGACCCCAGTGTGTGATGCTCCCCTCCCTGTGTCCATGTGTTCTCATTGTTCAACAACCACCTATGAGTTAGAACATGTGGTGTTTGACTTCCTGTTCCTGTATCACTTTTCTGAGAATGATGGTTTCCAGATTCATCTATGTCCCTACAAAGGACACGAACTCATCGTTGTTTATGGTTGCAAAGTATTCCATTGTGTATATGTGCCACATTTTCCTTGTCCAGTCTATCATGATAGGCATTTGGGTTGGTTCCAGGTCTTTGCTATTGTAAACAGTGCTGCTATGAACATACTTGTGCATGTGTCTTTATAATAGAATGATTTTTAATCCTTTGGGTATATACCCAGTAATGGGATTACTGGGTCAAATGGAATTTGTATTTCTAGGTCCTTGAGGAATTGCCACACTGTCTTCCACAATGAATGGTTGAACTAGTTTACACTTCCATCAACAGTATAAAGGTGTTCCTATTTCTCCACATACTCTCCAGCCTCTGTTGTCTCCAAATTTTTTAATGATCGCCATACTAACTGGCATGAAGTGGTATCTCAATGTGGTTTTGATATACATTTCTCTAATAATCAGTGACGATGAGCATTTTTTCATATGTTTGTTGGTCTCATAGATGTCTTTTTTGAAAAGTGTCTGTTCATATCCTTATCCCACTTTTGGATGGATTTGTTTGTTTTTTTTTTCTTGTAAATCTGTTTTAGTTTTTTGTAGATTCTGGATATTAGCCCTTTGTCAGATGGGTAGATTGCAAAAAGTTTTTCCCATTCTGTGCTGGTTCATGCTAATGATTGTTTCTTCTGCTATACAGAAGCTCTGGAGTTTAATTAGGTCCCATTTGTCTATTGTGGCTTTTGTTGCCAATGCTTTTGGTGTTTTAGTCATGAAGTCTTTGCCTACACCTATGTTCTGAATGGTATTGCATATGTTATCTTCCAGGGTTTTTATGGTGTTAGGTCTTAGGTTTAAATCTTTAAACCATCTGGAATTATTTTTTTTAAGATGTAAGGAATGGGTCCAGTTTCAACTTTCTGTACATGGTTAGCCAGTTTTCCCAATGCCATTTATTAAACAGGGAATCCTTTCCCCATTGCTTGTTTTTGTCAGGTTTGTCAAAGATCAGATGGTTGTAGGTGTGTGGCATTACTTCCGAGGCCTCTGTTTTGTTCCATTGGTCTATAAATCTGTTTTGGTATCAATACCATGTTGTTTTGATTAATGTAGCCTTATAGGATAGTTTGAAGTCAGGTAGCATGATGCCTCCAGCTTTGTTCTTTTTGCTTAGGATTGTCTTGGCTATGTGGGCTCTTTTTTGGTTCCATATGAAGTTTAAGGTGGTTTTTTACCATTGACCAGTGAAGAAGGTCAATGGTAGCTTGATGGGGATAGCATAACTAAGATCAGAGCAGAACTGAAGGAGATAGAGACACAAAAAAACCCTTCAAAAAATCAGTAAATCAAGGAACTGTTTTTTTGAAAACATTGGCAAAATAGATAGACTGCTAGCCAGACTAATAAAAAAGAAAAGAGAGAAGAATTGAATAGTTGCAATAAAAAATGATAAAGGAGCTATCACCACTGATTCCACAGAAATAAAACTACCATCAGAGATTACTACAAGCAACTCTATGCATATATATCAGTAAATCTAGAAGAAAAGGATAAATTCCTGGACACTTACACCATCCCAAGACTAAACCATGAAGAAGTTGAATCCCTGAATACTGAATAGACTAACAACAAAGTCTGAAGTTGAGGCAGCAATTAATAGCCTACCAACCAAAAAAGCCCAGATCCGGAAGAGTTCACAGCCGAATTCTACCAGATGTACAAAGAGGAGCTGGTACCATTCCTTCTGAAACTATTCCAAACAATACAAAAAGTGGGAATCCTCCCTAACTCATTTTATGAGACAAACATCATCCTAATATCAAAAGCTGGCAGAGATACAACCAAAAAAGAAAATTTCAGGCCAATATTCCTGATGAACATCAGTGCAAAAATCTTCAATAAAATACTGGCAAACCGAATGCAACAGCACATCAAAAAGCTTATCCATCACAATCAAGTAGGCTTCATCCCGGGGATACAAGGCTGTTTCAACATATGCAAATCTGTAAACATAGTCCATCATATAAACAGAACTAAAGACAAAAAACACATGAATATCTCAATAGATGCAGAGAAGGCCTTCAACAAAATTCAACAGCTCTTTATGCTAAAACTTTCAATAAACTAGGTATCAATGGAATGTATCTCAAAATAATAAAAGCTATCTATGACAAATCCACAGCCAATATTATACTGAATGGTCAAAAACTGGAAGCATTTCCTTTGAAAATTGGCACTAGACAAGGGTGCCCTCTCTCACCATTCCTATTCAACATCGTATTGGAAGTTCTAGCCAGAGCAATCAGACAAGAAAAGGAAATAAAGGTATTCAATTAGGATAAAAGAAAGTCAAATTGTCTCTATTTGCAGAATATATGATTGTATGTTTAGAAGACCCCATCATCTCAGCCACAAATTCCCTTAAGATGATAGGCAACTTCAGCAAAGTCTAAGGATACAAAATCAATGTGCAAAAATCACAAGCATTCCTATACACCAATAGCAGACAAACAGAGAACCAAATCATGAGTGAACTCCCATTCACAATTGCCACATAGAGAATAAAATACCTAGGCATACAACTAACAATGGACGTCATTATGTTTTATTAGAAATATCCTCACTGTGAGATAAAGGAACTAATTGAGTGCTAATGTAATTCTTCATGGGTCAGATAGCATTTCCATGGTTACACTGATTTACTAACAGCATGTCCTGAATAACCCCTTCTCCATTGCAAACCCCTTGAGGGAAGGGTCTGGTATATTTTTTATGTTTCTGCATATAGCTCCAATTCGGATTTCTTCTTACATTGTAGTAGTAGATCAGAAAATACTTATTGGATAAACCCATAAGGTATGCTAGTTAGGCAGCTCTGGAATCAAGCATGATATTATATTTTCAATAAAGAAACACACTCCAGCATTCTAAAATTCTCAAACTATAACCCTTTGTAAAACAATAGGTAAAATTTCAAAATGTGAAACATGCAAACTGACTTTTAAAATGTCAAGCATGCAAAGATTAATGCAGTGTGCTCTTAGCACATGCATAAACAATTAGAAACATTATTAAAATAAAATAGTCATCATATTTTAAAGTAAATGTATACTATTTGAAATATTGAGCAAACATTTATATATGTGGGGAATTTATATTAAATCTTAACGAAGAAAGTCTTTAAAATGTATTAATAGCAACAAATTTATTGAATCTTTGGGGCAGTCTTCACATGAGTAATTTAATCACCAGAAGAGTTGTGGAAGACTGGTACAAATGAATAAGTCATTTGTATAGGAGGAAACTGATACCTAGAGAGAGAATGTAACTAATTCAAGCTCATACAACTTACAAGTAAACAAGTGAGGATTTCAGCAAGGCAATCCTGATACAGAATGATTTTCATTATTTTTAAATAAGAGTAATACATGTACATACATAAATTCAAACAATACAGAATGATAAAGATGGCAGAATATGGAGTCCCTTTTCCCACCCCTCCAGTTCCTTCTCCCCAGAAACCAATATTTATATTAATAACTTCTTACATTTCTCTGGAAATATACTATACACTCATTATCTCTATATCTCTATGTAGATATGTATCCTCATCATTATAAAATAACACATACAGTGGTATACCTTTCTATTAATATGATTGGATGAACTGATCTGCCATATATTATATAATAACTATATTGGATTCTGATGTATGGATGAGCCTAATTATCTTCTTTTATTAATGAAATTTTAGTTTGTTTATATCATTAATATTCTCATATTTTGCTATTTGCAAAATATGCTGGAATAAACAAGAGTTAATTTTATTAATATTTACTGTAAATTGTGTCACTGTTACTGAAGTATAAGAGTTGAGATGACATAGTGCCTATAACTACCTTTAAAATATTTCAGCAACAACAGAAAAACCTCTTTCACATGTGCGAAATCCTGGTAATTAACTTATCTGGGTAATGAGTGTTTGAAGGTTCATTATAAATGATATTTTTATGTTTGTGTGTATTTAAAATTTTTGCAATAATTTTGTCAAAAGTTATTTTTTAATGACACATCTGATTTTTAGTGAAAGATCTAAGCTTTCCACACATGCTTTTTTTCTCCATAATAGTATAAGAATTTCAAATGTGGACACGTTAAAGTATTTCTAGAGGAGGATGTAAGTGATGTAAATGAAAATGTTAGGGACCCTACAGTTTATGTGGAATGAAAGCTGAAAGGGAATTACATAAAGAAGTGTGATAATAGAGGACTGATTCTTGAGACGAGGTAATGTCATTGTAATGAGGACTATATTTGTTGAGGGATATTTTGAAACAAACTGGTGATAAGGAGGAGGATGAGGATAAATTGTCATTAGTGCGAATATTTCAAAGAAAGAAAACATTACTTCTTTGGAGATACTTTCTCTCTGTCTCTCTCTCTCTCTCTCTCTCTCTCTCTCTCTTTCTCTTTCTCTTTCCCTCTCCCTCTCTCTTTGTCCCTCTCCATAAGGCTCTATTGATCTATTCATCATCTCTGCGTCTGTCTCTTTAGCCATACTCATACTTCTACTGATATCTATACTTGTATCTACAAGCTGGTCTTAGCCTGCTCATCGTGGTAACATATGGCAGATATGTTACTGTGTGTGTAAAGATTTGAGAACTGATAAGAGATTTATGTATACCTGTTAATATCTCAAATATCACTATTTATGTTTCAAATCTTTACACACACTTCTTCTCTGTCATCATGATTAAGGGGAATAATGTGCTCTTATGTTTTTAAGAATTGAGCCCAATGGGCACAGCTATTTTTCTCGTTATAAGATTCCATAGATTGTGGCAACAATGGCACCATCACGACTTCTAAACTCTTGATGGTAGACTTGCTTCTGTGACTTAGTGGATTACTAGCCCTCCAGTGGGAAACACACACCTGAATGCCAAGAGGAATCTGCAAAAGGCAAACAGAGACAAAAAAGAGCTCATCAGTCATGAGAACAACAGGAAGTTGTGCTGTTCTCATTGCAATTATTCTGACAGTTTAGGATTGAAATATGATAGAAACTCACTTGACATACTCTACAGACTAATTTATATTTTATTATTATTATTATTATTATTTTTATTGTTTTGTAATGTAGAAAACATCTATACCTAAAAATCTGTGGATAAGAGATTAATAGATTTTATAACTAAACAAGATAATAGATAAAATACAATAGATACAGTAAAAAACTCAGAAGTACCCCTCATCCATTTCAGAAGCCCAATCAGTTTCAATCTAATCCAAATCTCTTCCTTCTTCAACAAAACACTATATTATCCTCATCCTTCCAGCGTCCCTTCCTACAGCCTTCAGGGTTCAGGGTTAGTCTTCATGGCCCATACCTGTTCCTATTTGTTTTAAGTAAAGTCTTAATAAGTTCTTCCTATTGGATGGTAATAAGATATATTCAATAAGCTGAAATGTCTGATGTTAATCACTGAACAATGAAGCATGGTAGAAGTTTTTACTTTAATAATAGAATTTATTAGTTATACATCATGGTCCAAGGGCTCTACTTTAATTAATATTTTCCACTAGCAAAAAAACTCTAGTGATGTACAAAATCCCGCAGATTTGACACGAGAACCTTAGGCAGGTAGTAAGCTCCCAGTAGTTCAGTGGCTAAAGTGGTCTTTAAGTACCTAAGGTTTATCTTTATTAATGTGAAAGTTTTCTGGCTAGACAGTTAACAGCTGAGTGCATTTTGAGTAAAATACTACAGGAAATGGCTGATAAAAATATCAATGTTCTATATCTGCTTAAAGGAGATATATATCTGTTCTTTCTCAAACCACTGTTAAGCTGTCACCCATATACTTATCGTAGAAACAATTACCTCACATTAGTTTTATCTCCAGACATTTTTCTCCCTAGACAAAAGAATCTATGGAAGTAGTCATTTCTCAAGTTTGTTTTAGGGAGGATTGTGTTGGTTCTCCTAAGAGAAATCGCTTGCACATGATGTTAAAGTCTACAAACACATGAATGTACTTGCTATACAGAGTCCATTTCCTACACACGGCAAGGTACAGTTTCAAATTGCTAAAGCCAAATAAACCAAATGGCAAGAACTTGATGGTAAACTTTGTCGGAATATTTGTTCTCTCTCATGTTTATGAATCTGTCAAAGGATAGACTTTCCGTAAACTAATAGGTTTTCATATGCTCTAATTATGTAAGGAAATGGAGCCTGTCTTAGTGTTCAAGTGATAAGAGAGAAACGTTTGGTTGGAGATCAAGGAAGAATCTGTTAAGTGAATAAGACACTGAAAAAGTCTGCTGTGTAATACGGTGGTGGGCAGCAATTGTGAGATTAAGTACTAAATGCCCATGCAAACAGAAAGAAATGGAATTGCAATATAAAGTCACAAATATAATTTGTGATCGACTTACATGGATTGAAAATTAGGTATACTGAGCTTTCCAGGCTTAGTGAATAACATCACTCTTTTCATTTTTTTGCATATCATCTGACTACAAAATTTTAAAGAACTCTTTATGAAAGTCAAATTAATATTTAAAGTGACAAAGAGTCCTGAGAATTTTGAACATCACACTGACTTCATATCTGTTATACTATGGCACATGCCGTAAGTCAGTTATTTTTCTCACTAACAAAGGTAATAAAAAAAAGCAAAATCAAAAAGCAAATAACCCAATTAAAACAATGAGTAAAATATCTGAATTGATATTCCTCAAAAGAAGACATACAAATGAATAGCAAATATATGAAAAAATGTTCAACATCACTGATCAAAAATCAAAAACACAATGAGATATCACATCACTGTTAGAATGGCAATTCTCCAAAAGACAAAAGATAATGTGTTTGTGAGGATGTGGAGAAAGGAGAACCTTTGAACACTATTGGTGGGTTTGTGAATTAGTACAGCCTTTATGAAAAGCAGTATGGAGATTTCTCACAAAAATAAAAACAGAACTATCATTTGATCCAACAATCCCACTATTGGGTAGATATCCAAAGAAAATGAAATTGGTATGTCCAATAAACGTCTGCACATCTATGTTTATGACAGCATTATTCACAATAGCCAAGATATGAAATCAACCTAAATGTACATCAACAGAAAAATGGATAAAGAAAATGTGGTATATATATACAATGCAAGACTATTCAACCATAAAAAAGAATGAAATCATGTGACAACATGGGTGAACCTCGAAGGCATTATGTTAAGTAAAACAAGCTAAACACAGGAAAACAAATACTGCATGATTTCACTTATGTGGAACCCAAAAATATTGGTCACATGGAGGTAGAAAGTACGGTGGTAGCTATCAGAGGCTAGGTGTTTAGTGGAGAAACAGGATAGAGAGATGTTGCTCAGAGGATACATTTTCATTTAGACAGAAGAAACGAATTTCAAGAGATCTATTACACAGCAAGGTGACTGTAGTTAGTGAAAATATGATTCCATTCTTGGAAAATGTAGAATAGATGTAATGTACCATCACCACAAAAATTGTAACTGTATGAGGTAATGCACTTGTGAATTAGCTAGATTTAACAAGTCAACAATGAATATTTACTTTAAAAATCATGTTGTTCTTGATAAAAACATATAATGTTATCCATCAATTAAAAAATAAAAGAAGAAGAATCTGTACAAAAGATTGTAGGTATTTATGAAATGTAAGTTGTCAACAACTTTGTAAGTTGTCAAATTTGTGAATAACATTATTGGGTTTATTTTACTTAATAGAATACAATAAAGTATAATTAAAGATTTAAAGTGATCTTTTTAGACCTTGAGATTTTATAAATACAGGTGAGATGCTAGTTTGCTTACCCTACATATCTATTTTCTGCCCCAGAAACAATACTTTTATAGAACATTTTACCTTTCCTTAACTTCCATCATCAAAATTGGCAATTTAAAATATTTTCAAGAAGAAAAACCACTATTGATATGTGTGTATCGTTAGCAAGAAAGCCAAATTTAGATCTATGTGATAGTCTTTTCACTCATTAGTGATGCAATTGACTTCTCCACACCATCCTAGACAAGAAGAAACTCATGTTCATGTATCAACAAAATGACACATCATTACACATTAACTCACCGTGGTATGTTCTGATCAAGTGAAGCAGCAAATGCTTAATCTGTGTATTGGCTTTCTATTCTACCTAGTCTTAAAACTAGTAAGGTAGAGTTCCTGCACTTTGATAAAAGAATAAGGTTTCAAGCTTCTTCTGTCTCTCCCAACTAGAATTCACAAATGTATTTGTTAGAGGTTCGTCCAGTGTTGCCCAAGGAAAATGTGTTCTATTAGCTTGAGATTTCATTTGTGAAGACTGGCATTTGTCTCTTATTAGCAGATACAGAAGACATGAAGAATCCCTGAGTTCCTCCATAGCTGTCAAGAAGTAAACGAACTGATTTGACAGTTATTCCAATCACTCACTGGAAAAACAGCTATTCCGAGAATCAAGTACTGTTGACTGTTTCAATCCTCAGAGCAGTTCTTGCTAAACTTTTTTGAGAGGTAATGCCGTGAGAAAGCACGATCTATGAAAATGAGTTGAAGTTACAAACCAGTCCATACCACATGATTTGCATAGTACAAGCTTCATTGATGATCCTTATCCACCATACCTTACAGATGGGACTTAGAAAATACTCATCTCTGGAGATTGTATGCTAAGGTCTGGCACAGCTCCTTACACAAGTGGTCCTCAAAGCTAGCACCTGCATTAGTATTATCTGAGAATTTTAAAAAAAGAAGAATAAAGCAATGAAGTGATAGAATAACATTCCTCTTCGTGTGAAATTCCTGCTAATATATTGTACAGCGTGTTGGGATGGGGACCACACCTGCTTCTTACTCACCATTATCGCCCAACAACAGAACGGAATGCAGTGCCGGACCATACGTATGTGCTGAATAAATGAACTGCTGTGATCCTCCCACTGCATCACCACAAGTACCTTCAGACCCCAAAGAGCTGATACAGACTGATCTGGTTTGGCTGTGTCCTCACCCAAATGTCGTCTTGAATTGTAATCCCCACATGTCAAAGAAGGAACCTAATGGGAGGTGACTGGATCATGAGGACAGTTTCCCCCATGCTGTTCTCATGATAGTGAGTGAGTTCTCACAAGATCTGATGGTTTTATATGCATCTGGCCTTTCTCCTGCTTGTACTTCTCTCTCCTGCCGCCATGTGAAGAAGGTCCTTGGTTACCCTTTATGTTTTGTCATGATTATAATTTCCTGCAGCCTCCCCAGCCATATGGAACTCTGAGTCAATTAAACCTCTTGTCTTTATAAAATACCCAGTCTTGAGGGTATTTTATTATAGCAGTGTGAAAACGGACTAATACACAGATGAAGCCTCAATGAAAGAAAAGTACATGGTAAAATATCAAAATATTTCAGTAATAATTCTTTTTCAGAGGAAACGTGGCTTGATCATGTCTGTTCATTGAGAACCCACTCGATTTGGTTTGTATCTTGCTTCAAGTGGTTTTAGAAATTCCAGCTACTATTGTGCCATTTGCATATTGAATTACTTTTTAAAAATCTTTACAGTGAAGGTGAATCTGGTAATAATATATAACTATATTATGCTAATCACTTGAATGTTCTAGATGTATTTGCTAAGAAACTTATTCTGAATATTCTGAGTAATCTCGAGGCTGGAAAATATTAGCATATGCAAAGATGTGTATCTGTTCTATTTTTCTAATTTAAAGAGAATATATATTTTGAAACAATCTTTTATTCTGATAAAATTATGAAAAAAACATTGTTTAGAAAATGCAACTAATCTCAAAATTTAAAATAAATAACAACCAATTGTTATAGTGCACTTGTATATCCATTCCTAAAATTGATTGCAATATGTTAGTGCTGGCAGCTTAGTATAACACTTTTGCCCCCAAAACACAAAAATATGTTTTTTAATTTATTTGTTTTAAAATTTTATATACAGATTAAGTAAAAAATTTTAGTAATAAGCTTATGGATTTTGTATTATCATGCGATTTTGCTTTTCTAACTGGGCTCAGAAAGAGAAGTATTTTTCAGCTGAGATTGCTGGCTGCAACCTTGACATTTTCACTGTCTCGCTGCTGGGAGCTTGGGAGAACGTATAAGACTATTCTATTTAATTTAGTTTTACAATCTCATTGTTTCTGGCAATTTAAGACATGGAAAAGTAACTTTTCCTTGATTAAAATAAACTTTTGGTATTTGGATAGCAGGATAATGAATACCCAGACAGGCAGTATGTGGTGACGGGTAGTGCATGAACTTTGGAATCCACAGACCTTGGCTTAGATTTCAGATTTTCCAATTATTACCTATGTCAGCTAGGGCAAATTGCCTTAATTCTTTAAACTCAATTTATTGATGTGGTAAAAGGGGCAATAAATCCTATCATTCATAGTTGTAATGAGCAGTAAAGCATATGAATATATAAAAATGACTTGGCTTGTCCCTGGCTATGGGACACAGCATTTATTTCCATGTGCACTTTGTGTGAGGGAATGTAATAGTCATTTTATGTATTATCATACTGCAAATATAAATATGGACACAAACACGCATACATTTTTGTCATCACAGAGTACATTTCCATGTACACACATAACCATTTGTTAAAATGTGATCATGGGATTAGGACTTAATAAAATTGAATTATAAGAGTGAAAAGCAATATAGCTTAAGAGTTAAAGGCATAGAATTTGCAGACAGACATACATGAGTTGGAATTCTGATTCTACTTATTTCCTGTCCTATCTTGAGCAAGTCACTCAACATTTTCAGTCTCTCTTCTTCATATAGATGTGCATATCCATGTCATAGATTTGTGACGTCTGTTAAAGAAGATGTATGAAAGCACTGTCACAATGACCAATAAAAAGAGAGTATTCAATATATGGTCATTGCTCCTTTACAGACGTCTTTAAAAATATACTAAATTTGGGCCGGGCGCGGTGGCTCACGCCTGTAATCCCAGCACTTTGGGAGGCCAAGGCGGGTGGATCACAAGGTCAAGAGATCGAGACCATCCTGGTCAACGTGGTGAAACCCTGTCTCTACTAAAAATACAAAAACTAGCTGGGCGTGGTGGCGTGCACCTGTAGTCCCAGCTACTCGGGAGGCTGAGGTAGGAGAATTGCTTGAACCCAGGAGGCGGAGGTTGGGGTGAGCCGAGATCGCGCCATTGCACTCCAGCCTGGGCAACAAGAAAACTCTGTCTCAAAAAAAAATAAAATAAAATAATATATATATATATATATATATATATATATATATATATATATATACTAAATTTGAAACATTGTATCAGAGTGCCTTACTGGATGAAATGACCATAATTGTACAAGTGGGTGAAGATTAGTGAATGGAAGTCAAGAATTTTTGCTTCAGCTCCTTGACTTTGAAATTTAAGCCTCCTCATCTAGCTTGTTTTAAAAACGTTTCTAACAGAATTAGGCTTTGTGTGTTGTTATACTTCATTCTAACCCAGCTCCCTCAAACTTTATCTGTGTGAACTCTGGGGAGAACATAACCTCTATGAATAAGTCGGTATGCTTGAACATTCTTTGAATAAGTAGAAAATATTGTTCTTTCATTTTATTGACACAAAGTTTATCTTGATGGCTTATACTTCTGTTTCTAATGCAAGTTACAGGTATTAAACTCTAAAACTGAATAATGACCAATTTAATGATTATCTATAAGGGGAATTTATAAATTTTTTGCACTAATTACAGTTTGTAAAGTTATTGAACTTCCTTTTAGACTTAGATGATCATTTTCAATTTTTATTGACAATGCTGCTCTGGTTAAAGAAAGTTCTTGAGCACCTTGGTCAAAGCAGCTGTGGTAAAGAGAACAGAAACTATCACGCACAATAGCAAGATTTCAGCTAAGGTTCTTGGCTCCAAGTGATGAAAATTTAAAGCAGGAAAATAATCTATTAGGAGGCTATTGAATAGATGGCAGAGGCAAATGAAAGGCTCTGAAACTGGGCAATAAGTGAGGAAGGAAAAACAACAAAGGCATTAACTTGTAGCAATTCTGAATGGGGGCTCTGGAGCTGAACTGTCTAGTTCCGAATCTTCTCCCCACCACTCACTAGAACTTTGTGACCTTGGGCAAGTGATTTAATCTTTCTATATCCCAGTATTCAGTTCTTCAAAATTAGACTACCCTTTCAGTTAACTGAGTTAACACATGAAAGGCACATAATAATTCTTTAAAAATGTTCAGAAAAAATAAATATGGCCAGAACAACGAACATCACATTATACACCATGGACTCCAGTGGACATGGTTGCTGTAAAACCAATCTCGCTATCCTTTTGAATTTTCATACCTCCACAAGGTTCCTGACCTGTATTGGATTTTGCCTTGGTTGAGAGGAGATCAGAAGGGATGAAATTTCTTCACTTTTCTTCTGAGTGAAACGTACACTTCCCTGAAACTGAGAAGGGGAGGGATTTGGATGCTAAACAGCCAAACATTTTGAAAATGTCCACTACAGTTAGAATAACCATATATCCTAGCTACCTTAAGACAGTCCCAGTTTACAACTGCTATCCCACATGGTTAAACACACCTCCTGGAAGAAGTGTCACAAGTTAGATGATAAATTACGGTCTCCGTGACTGTCATTCACTCCCTTTTGCTGCTGCTAAAAATGTGCATATATTGTCCTTATACTTATTGTCCAATGAAAAAAGATCTCACTACAAAATTAAATTTTATTTATAAAAACAATAATGGATTTATTCTTGTTAGCAAATAAAACAAAGACACAGCAAGAAACAAACAGAAATTCCAAAGTACTATTATTCTGTTATCTCTAAGTCTTGAATTTCTGTGGACAGTCTTTTCTGACTGTAATTTTTTTAATCCTGTCTCAGTATTTCATCAACTACAGACTAAATTAACATTATCACTACCACAATATCCTAGATACTATATCTATTTATATACATATATATATAAATATATACATAAATATATATATACATATATATGCATATAGATATATGTAGGTATATGAAAATTATGTCTGTATACAATAGGGCTCCATTACCTCAGAGACACATCACAAGAACCTCAGCGGATGGCTGAAACATGGATGGTGCTGAACCCTATATATACTATATATAATTTTTTTCTATGTCACAATTTCACAGATAGAAGATTTATTTTACCGTATATCTTAGAAACCTCAGCATACGATTTTTCCCCTTTATTAAGTCAAGAACTTTCATCATTTTACCTAATGGAAGCACTTCACAGCTTCTCTCTGGCCTAGCCAAATGGCCAGTATCAGTGCTTTTGCGCTTTGGGGCCATTATTAAGTCAAATAAGAATGACTTGAACACAAGCCCTGCCATAGTCAATCTGATAAGCTGAGATGGCTAATAAGTGACTAATGAGTGGGGAGTAGAGATAGCCTGGAGACCCTGGACAAAGGAATGATTCATCCTGGGTTTGATGGAGAGCGACAGCATGGAACTTCATCACTATACTCAGAACAGCACACAATTTAAAACTTACATATTGTTTATTTATGAAAATTTCCACTTAATATTTTTGGACCATGGTTTACTGCAGGTCATTGAAACCTCAGAAAGCAAAACTTTGGATAAGGAGGAACTACTCTGTGTGTCTACATGCTTATGTAGAAATAGTATCTCTTTCACTCCCACACACATATGCATACAGGAAAGGAAGATAAGACATGTGGATTCTAGTTTCCTCATTTCTATACTTGATTATGAGGCCAAATTGGATATTAATGACTTGCCTCCTTCATTACCAAATACATACTTTCTCTACTTTCAGGGCACACTTCAGTAATATGCTAGAATTTTCATGCCTAAAGATTCTGAGAGTTTTTCTTTTTTCATATAGAATGAAAAGAGTCATTCATTAACTTTCAGTTAATGAACATGGTAGCTCTATACACCACACAGAACGCTGATCTTGCAAGGTGTTGCTTCCCATCTGGCACTATAGTGAGTTTTTCATGAATCATCCCATATTCCAGAAGGGGTACACAGTAAGAGTCTTTCATCCTTTGGGAATAAATCCAATGCCTAACATCTTTTGAATTATATTCTTTGTTTAGTAGCAATGATATATAAAATGTTGTGATTTTAGAGTTTATTGAATATATCTGAAAAAGGTAGAGACAGCAAAGGCGGACACAGAAGAAAAATACATCAATTTTTCAACAGCAGCTGTTCTACTAAAGGTAAATCACTGCATTCTCTGTGATTCAAGAAATCAACTCACCCCCAGTAGTTAGTTGTTCTCATCAGCCTTGCTGCTTTATGAGGGCCTCCAGGTTGTGCTCAGTATGAATGAATGAGACATTCAGAGATGCTATTAGCTTGGCAACCTGTCCATTTACCATGTCCTAGGTATGTCTCTATCCATGAGACTTAATAAGGAGAGACACACAATGGCCAAGAGAAGAGACATTTTATCACAGAGCCTGATGCCATACTGCTTAGAAGGTGAAGGAGCTAGACATGTGACTATGTGTCAGTTTTTGGGCCCTGGCCCTTGGGTTGTCTTGATGGTCAGGAATTTGGAAGGAAGACAATTGAAATATTGATGACAAAAAATCTGAAGAAGAGATATGTGGCTAGAACTCTCAGAAAGAACAAAAACCTTGATATTCTTGGATGCTCACAAAAGGATAACCTCAGAAAAGGAGGATTTTAATAATTAAAAGAATAGGATAACTTGTTTTGTGGGTGCCACTCGGCCTCTTTACTCAGTCATCCCTGTCATCTCCCACTGGGCCCATGAGCAAAATAGCTATTGTGTCAAGGACAGGGGTTGTGCATGGGCTCAGCTACAGGGACTTCCACTCACCAAGACTGTCTTGCTATTATCAATCTACCAGTCACAAAAACCAACACTGTGCCCCCAGCGTGGTACTATTCCCAGGGGACCAGGCATCTACCTGATGGCAGGTAGATCACATTGGGCAGCTTCCACCATGGAAGGGCAGTATTTTGTTTCTACTGGATAGGACTTTGGATGGGGATGTGTCTTTCCTGAACACGATGCTTCTGCCAAACATGTACTTACAGACTGCCTTACGCACTGTCATGGTATTCCTCACAGCACGGCTTCTGATCAAGGGACTCACTTCACAGAAAAAGAAGTATGTCAATGGGCCATGCTCATGGGATTCACTGGTTTTATCATGTTCCTCACCGTCCTGAAGCAGCTGGCTTGATAGACTGCTAGAATGACCTTTTAAGACAGGTATAGCCCCAGCTAGGTAACAGTATTTCACAGGGCAGGGGCAAGGTATTTTAGATGGCTGTATATGCTTTAAAATAAGTATCCGATATGTGGTGTCAATAATTTGTAACCAAATTCACCTTCTTCACATATATATTATCAAGAGAAAATAGCTTAGTTTGTCAATCTATCTTGGGTCAAAGTTTACCAAAAAGCTTTTTATGAATTTTAGTTTCAAAAATTTATATCTTATGTAGTAGCATGTATACATTTATATAGTAAGAAATTCTATAGTAAAGAAAATCTTAAACATATGGCTAAGTTTGGCAGAATGTCATAAAGATCACATTACACAACAAATGTCAGAAATTACGTCCATAATTTTGTTTCCTTGAGACTGATTCCACTGGCTTTCAAGTATTGCTACAGTTGAAAAAAATTAAAAATAAAAACTCCAAATGATCACAAAGAATGACTAAATTAATGGTATTCAAGTTGTGTTTCTTCATCTTCATAATCATGGTGTTATAATTGTTTATTTCAAATCAACTGCTCAAACACAGGCATACATAGCACCAGAAAATATAGATAGAGGAACATAACTGAAGTCAAGCCTAAATGATCCCAAATCTTTATGAGCCTTTTTTTAAAATGAATGCGTGTAACTGAGTCTGTGTTTGTCAGAGTCGTTTGTAAAACTGGAAGTTCTCTAACTTGACATCCATATAAAATGCAATATTTATAAAATAACTTGTAATAAATGTATGTTCTTTTGATGTTACATATATACACAATTAAGTTCAAGAGGAACAAAGTATTTTTTAGCACTTAGACCAATAAAATATTGTTGGGCCAGGTGTGGTGGTACACACCTGTGTTCCCAGCACTTTGGGAGGCCAAGGCAGGTGGATCATCTGAGGTCAGGAGTTCACAACCAGCCTACTATGGTGAAATCCAGTCTCTACTAAATACAAAAAAATTAGCCAGGCATGGTGGTGTATGTAATCTGAGCTTCTTGGGAGGCTGAGACAGGAGAATCACTTGTACCTAGGAGGTTGCAATAAACCAATATCATGCCATTGCACTCCAGCCTGGGTAACAAGAGTGAAACTCCATCTCAAAATATACATAAAATATACATACATACATACATATGTATATATATATATATATATACATTTTTTTTTTTGGAGAAAAAGACGTGTAATCATAAACTGGTGGACTGCCCATGGATAAACCATTAACCAGATTCAGGATGACATTGTTGTCCTCTGAATTCCAGGTAAGTCCACTTTGACTCTTAAATGGTAGACAGACTCTCGGTTTTCAAATTCCACAAGCCTGTTATCTAACTTATTTTCATTTTACCAGTGCACAGCTCCTCTTATGTATGGATGCAGATGCCGTTCCAGCAGGCTAGAAAGATACTATAGAAATAACATGTGATATTTTCAGAGTCTGTTTATGGAAGTATCTACCTATCATCTTTTTATTTAAAGAACTTTGAATATGTGAATTGACTCAAATTTGGGAATTATGTGAGGAGCAAAACTCTATTTTAGAGGCTTCAATTAGTTCTATATGCACGAAAACGTGAATACCTTTAAAAAACAGAAATGGAATAGTGCCTATGTGAGCCGGCATTAACTGTGGTCCTTGGAAATCCCTGGCCTATTTACAACTACAGTTATCCATGAGTCATATAATTCAGATGGCTCCAATGGCTTTGACGTTCATTAGGGACAAAAGACCCCTTTGCCTTCCCTGGAGAAGTGCTGTGTTTTGGGTTCTAACAACATATATGCTCACCAGTCATAGTGTTTTCATGGAGACCAATTCAGTGCACTACCTTCCACGGCAACACCTACTTACATTGGTTATCTAAGGATCTGGGAGATTCAATTAGTGAATTTTATCCAGATAACAATCTTAACAAACGCTGTAGCATATGCACATTCCAAAGTGTTTTCCTCTTTTTAAAATCCAATGGATTCCTGGAACTGTGTCTCTTATAGGCCTTTACTGGGTCTAAATTTTAGCCAGTAAGCTTATCAAACAGCTAGAAACACATTCAACTCTTCAAGCTTACCTACTTTACCCACACTCTGAGTAAGTGTCCACTTTGAAATTCACCCCAATGCAATCTTTCATCTTGGTTAGTTGTACACCTTCAGAACCCATTCCTAAGAAATTCTTGCAAATATTGTTGACATAAATGTCTTGCAGTTCTGTTGTTATGTCATTCTGTCTGAGTATGTTTGACCCCTATTTAATGCTTAGCTCTGGTTCAAGTTCTAGGATTGCAGGCAATGAAGATTGGGTAAGTAGGGAAGAGGATGAGAATTATCTTCTCAGTCTGAGATGACTTCCTCATATGCGAGGGCTACTAAGGAAGGTTTGAAAATGGGCTTATATGTAAGTTTCTGAATATCCTAATAGTTTTTGCCTGCTTACATTAGCAAAAATCATTAAAGTTGCTTTCATTCCAAAACCTTAAGAGATAAAGAAAAGTTATTTAAAATGTAAAGCATTAAACAGAAAATAATTGAAAACTAATTAATGAAATGCATACGTGTAGGAGGATTTCAAAAATGCAGAGCATCTAACCACTGAATCCAGCCTTGCTAGTCCATCGCTGCAGCCAGATTTAGTTGCAGTTGCTGGACTACTGAAACATAGGGTGCCAATCTCAGACTTTCTTCTTTCCACCATCTACCCCAGTTATAGGATCCTTGGCAGTATGCTATGTTCAACTGATTTGGGGATGTATGATTCTATTTTGACACCAAAAGGCTTATCAAACAGTAAATGGCACACTCTGGCTTTTGTAGGGAGAAGTAGAACTCGGTGTAGTACAAAGTCTTATGCAAAAGTGGGAAGCTGTGTGGGAGGATTGGCAGAACAAAAAAATGAAAAGTGACAAACGTTTATACACAGCCAGAGAATTTTATTATAAGTCAATACTACAAATTTTTTAAATCTCCCATCTCCAAGGCAATTTGGACAATAGTAACTATCTTATAAAATTGTCTTTTTTTAGATGAATTATTTAAGATGAATTATCTTATTTATTCAATATTCAGTATGGGTTTATTTATTCCACACTCCTATATCTTCTTCATTATTTTCAGCTTTTCAAAAAATTCTGCATTTGTAACAACTTCCTCAATATGTAAATTTAATAAACCTTCAATACTTAACATCTTACTCTAAAGTATTTACCATCTTACTCTGAAGTCATTTAGAAACCACATGCATTATTGTTGGAGTTTTAAAACATTTGTATTTATGTTATCCTAATGTCTTATTGTAATTGTATAGATTTTTTTCACTACTTTTGGAAGGATAAACTATTGTTTCATAGATGCAATAGATTCTGGAAACTTGTTTAGAAAATTTTTAAAAGCAATTTTCAAATTTTCTCATCTATCACACAGGAGATACAATGTAATGAGTACTATTTCCTCTGATTTCTTTTAGGTGTGTTTCTTTTGACTGCATTTTCATCAGTCTCGTCATTTTCCATTTGTGCTGGGATTTTTGCATGCTGATGGTTTTCAAGTCTGGCTGCAATTTGGTTCCCTTGAAGGTATTTTAAAATATGCTGATTCACTAGTACCATTCCCAAACCAATTGAAACACATTTTTCAATGACATGGTCATGGTGCTAGTATTAAAAGAAGAATCTTTCTAACCTATTTTAATATACAACTAAGACATATTCACTGGTATAGATAATACTGAATACAAAAATATATATACAATGATTCATTCATTCTGTGAGAGAGCAACGTCCACAATTAAAAAAATTAATAATACTGTTAACTCAGAGGGATCAGACCAGGTGGAACGCACAAATATGCACTCTGCATAATGAAGCATATTTCCAGCATCCAAATCTACAGTAAGCAGAAAAGGACACTTGGTGTGGTTTGCTCTCAGATGCATGGCTGGCACAGCTAGCCAGGCAGTGGGGCCTCCACCTAGAGGAACTGATCACAGGAAGAGGAAGTATTGATTCCAACCTTGTTACGTTTTCCTTTCGTTTAGTAATGGTTCCAAGCTGAAAAAGATGACACAACATGCAAATGTCAACTATTCAAGAATAACATGTATCAAGTATATTCTATAATTTGCTGTTAAGATTCATTTCACTTATGGATTTTCTACATAAATCTCTATGAATTTAAGTTTCTGAATAACTGTAGGGTCAACAAGGTATTTGGTACCATCCTACGTTGAGCTTAGTTGGACCACATAATTTGAAAAAGAACATTTTATAAAATTAAAATCCATCCCTTTTTGTAGTATATAGTTATAAGACTGATGACCTCCTTGCATTCAGAATATAGCACCAGAAAAAATATTCATTCCTTAATTACATCACAATGATGAAACTGTTTTGATGGTGTTAGTCAGTTTTATGTTGCTATAAATAATTTCCTAGAGACATTAAGGTATACTTACATGAGATTTATTCACTTCTGTGATATTGTAGGCTGACCTTAAAAATAATTTGTGACTTTATTTGCATATGCATATGTAATAAATACTAATTATAATATTTATTTTGTTTTAATAAATATGTCTAGCTGTAATTTGATAGGCTATCTGTATGTACAGATTTCATAATACTGTCTGGAATCACTTTTCTTTATTCAGTTTTATAGATATGGCCTTGGCTCTAAAGCACTATACACTCATGAAAGATTTCTAAGTCAATGTAAAATATTGTAATATGATGTCAGAATAAAATTTGTTTGAAAATAGAGATCTTCATGGTTTTTTTTCTAAATTAGAGTTTAAAGTAGTCAATCTTATGATTTGTCAGACTTAAAAAGTTATAGACTGAATATTTTAACATAAAAATAACTTAAATGAATATCCTTAGAATATAAATCAACTGTATATTCACTCAAGGCACATAAAATCTTCTACATGCCAAAACTGCATGTCTGTTTCCAATTTTCTAATACGACTTTCTCTCTCTCTCTTAGTTTACAAATATTTCTCAATATTTAACTTTTAGAACTGAATCATGTTGGGAAAACGAAGTCTTTGGGAGAATATTGTTTATTATGATTTCTTTATGTAGTTATTTAAAAAGTTTCTAACTCAGTAAAAAATATTATATGGAAAGGCAATAGTTTAAAAAATTGTCAAGGTTAAGACTAAACAAAATATACTTCTTGACTTTTAACAATGTCTTAAGAAAATGTCTTCTCTTACATTTTAATCACATTTGATTAAACAGTGACAGACAAAACAGATATTGAATCATAGAATAACTTTCTAGTATACATTATGTGTATGTTGCATTATTTATTTTTATGTATCCATTTTAAGAAAGTAGGAATGTCCTGCTTAGTAGTATCAAGTTTCAGTAACATTAATACTTTCTTTTTGTTAATGCATTTCTGTAAATTGCATAATTATGTAATCAAGACTTATCTAACACCTGTTCCTAATACTTTTGAATTAAACCTAAAGATCATTTTGTAGGAAAATAATACATAAGAGACACCACTCTGACTAATAATGCAAAACACATTTCAGAAATAGGAAATATAACTCGTCACTGAAGATATGGAAATGATGGTTGTATTAGTCCATCAAGGTCCTTACTGTCTCAGCTCTGCTAGGACATTGCTCTTGTTGATCTATTGTTATCTATTATTTATGCAATTTATTCTTGCTACTGCAAAGAATGTCAGTGGCATGAAGTTAGGGTATGCATGTCTATGCTACCGTGGTTTCAGACAATGTAAATAAATGGGAAACATTTCAGATCATATAAGATCAAACTACTTTTCCTTTTTCCAATTCATTTATGTCAACCTGTCATTTGTCTCCCACCTTCTAACATCTCTCTTCTATTTTGTTTTTCATTGTTTAATTTCTGTTACCTTAGGTCTATCAGATCAGTAAACTTTTGGACACCTTGACCTGATTTCCTGAAATTCTCAAGGAGACGTAGGCTCTATTAAGATTTTTTTCACATTACAAACTTGGTACAAGGGAGTTGCAGATGTAAACACATATACTGAAGTTCATGCACTTATAGTTTAAGTATATTAACATATAAACCATATAGGAAATGGATTGCATCAGTAAGTTATTCTAGAAGACAAAAAGAAGAGTTCATATGTTACTTAGGTTCACAAACTGGACACAGGCTTTACCCATATTGTCATGCAATATTGAGCCAGATGAATACAATTTAATATTCATCAATTCTGCTTCTCATCTTCCTAGACCACGGAAATGGTTCTGGTAGCAATGTGTTGGCCGATCCGGCCTGCTACTAGTAAGTAGATGGCCATCATACGTGGTGCAATGTCATGACTCAAACTCAGTTCAAAGACGGAAGCAAAGAGCTGAGAGACAGTTTGCATTTCTTCTGTTTCTCAAATCCTAGCATGCATATACAGCACTGCTCTTCTGTGGGACTGCATGTCCTCCTTTGTCACCCTGCTGGCCCTACTGTCCTCCTGGAACACGCACCCTAGAGCATGACTCTCTTTACTCCATTTCACATTTCAAAGAAAGATTTTAGATGAGAACTCAACTATTTCTAAAATAATTTATAAAACAGAAAAGCACTCATTGGACATTTTTGTAAACATCAATGTTGGGGTTTCTGATGAAATTTGTGTATGAAAAATCATAAGATGGAAGTGGTATAGTTTGGATATTTGTCCCCACCCAAATTTCATATTGAATTGTAATCCTCAGTGCTGGAGGTGGCGCCTGGTGGGAGGCTTTTAGGTCAGGGAGGCTTGGTGCTGTCTTGGCAATAGTGAGTGAGTTCTCATTAGATCTGGTCATTATAAATGTGTTTACCTCTCTCTCACTCTCTCTTTCCCTCGCTCCTGCTTCCTCCATGTGACGTACCTGCTCCCCCTTCACCTTCTGCCATGATTGAATACTCCCTGAGGCTTCAGCAGAAGTTGAGCAGATGCCGGCACCATGCTTCCTGTACAGCCTCCAAAACCATGAGCCAAGTAAACTTCTTTTCTTTATAAATTTCTCAGTCTCAGGCATTTCTTTACATCAATGCAAAAATGGCTTACTACAGAGAGAGATATTAATTTAATTCCATTCAACTAATAGTAATGGAGCACCTGCTTTGTGTTAGCAGATATTGATGTTGAGAATGATTATAAAACAAACATAATATTCAAGAATCCTATAGTTTTGGGGTTGAGGTATAAGATGAAGGGTGAAAGCAAAGTATAAAAGCCTATTATACAGTAAGTTAGAGTACAATCTTTGCCATAAAGCAAGTAGAATGTGATGAAATTTTAATGAAGGAAGAGGGTGCTTTAGATGGATGTATCAAGAGAAACAGTATGGTGGTGAATCTTTTAAGATCAACGACATTTCAAAAATTTGAGATGTAATGAAACTTTAAATACAGTGATAATTGGTAGCATGTGCTATTAATTAAAATTAATATTATCTCAAAGCATAAAGGCTGGAAAACATTTTGCAGGAAGCAGATTATTTTGCTAAAGATAATTAACCTGCAATTGCTTAAAGCTTAGGCTTTTTCAGTGAGCTTCCACAAATACTGCCTCCTGTAGCACTCAGACCAACTCTGAAGCTATCCTAGCAGATATTGTGACCCCTTATAAACCATAAAAAATGTGGCTGAGGTTGTTTGGGGGAGAGGGTTACCCCAAGGCACAAGGGTGCAACTCGTATCTGCAGCTTCTCATCCGGAATTGAGTCTAGAAGTACCAGCTGAGGTAACAGGAGGGAATTAAATCCAAAGCTAGGGATTTTTACCTAATTAGGTGGATTTTTAGGTATTTTTGAAGTTTTTTTTTGAGCAAAGGCATGAAATTATCAGGCTCACATTTAAATACGTCAGAAAGAGAGACAACCCTGAATAGGTGTAGAAAAGAATCAAACTGAGGATGAGAAACATAATAAATATCGTTATAAAATGCTACACTAAGTCCAAAAGATGAGAGCTTTAGACAGGATTAAGTCCTATAGACTTCTTTCAAATAAAAAGTCTCTAGTTATAGATAGGGTTGATAGCATCGTGCATGAAAAAGATCTAGGGATCCTAATGGACCAAAAGCTCAATATGAAACAACAGCGCAGTGGCCCAAAATGCAAAAGTGAACAAAGCCAACCTTGTCAGGAAGATGGTGCCAGTCAGGAGGAAGGCAACATGCTCACTATTCTATGAACTTAACAGACCACACCTACCACTTATGTTCACGTTTTAAGAGGGACACTGACAAACTAAACAGAGAAGAAGAATGAAGATGGCTTTGGAGGTTGTGCCTAGGAGGATCATTTGACAAAACTGAGGAAGTTTATCTTGAAGAAAGATTTATCATTTGTGGAGTAAGATCAACACCTTATAGAGCTGTTATGTGAGAGAACGTGTAGGCGTTTCTGTGGCTCTTGAAGGTAGTACAAGAACCAACAGTTGTAGATGTCAATCCAGTACAAAAGCTACCTTTCTAAGAATTATGTTTTCCAACCAGCATTTGAAAGCACTGCTTTCGATGTTCTGCAGAATAGTGTTCAGTCTAGTCTGACTGAGAGTCTATTATTTCGCCAATTATATATTATATACCTGCACAATAAAATAGATATCATGCTGAAGGTTGATTCACACATACTATAGGAAGAAAAGCCTCATTCTAAAATAGAGAAAATAACAGAAAGCACATTTTCAGTCCTTGTAGCACTAAGATTGTGAAACACGGAACTGAATGCACTAGAGGCATAGGTTGCTTCAACTTAATTAGAACATTCCTTACAATAGATACAATGAAGGTGTTTGGAATAACAAGAGTGCTTGGAAGTAATAATAAAAACAACAAAACAAAGCCTGTTGTTATGGCTCACACTTGCAATCCCAGCATTTTTTGAGGCCCAGGTGGAAGGATAGCTTGAGCCCAGAAGTTCAAGACCAGCCTGAGCAACATGCTAAAACCTCATCTCTATAAAAAATACAAAAACAAAAAACCCTAGATACTCCCAGCTACTTGGGAGGCTGAAGAAGGAGGATTGCTTGAGCCCAAGAGATCAAGGCTACAGTAATCCGTGATCACTCCACTGCACTCCAGCCTGAGCAACAGAATAAGACTTTGTTTCAAAAAACATTTTTTTAATAATAATTTTTTTAAAAGCAACATGTTTGAACCAGAAGCAGCTTAGTACAGCACTTTAATCCTAATGTTTTAGTTATATTATTTTCTCAATAGATGTCTATTCAATAAATGAATGCAGAAATGAATTAAGGATCAGGCTGCTTGTCCCTAACACTTCATTGAGGTTTCTAAGGGGACAGCCCCATGTAGCATAAGAAAAAGTCTAATGATACTGGATAACAGGGGCTTGTGTTTCTATTTTCTCCTTGAAATAGTCCCAAAGTATTTTTTAATGGTTTTACCTGGGTCCCATGCAACTGTGAAATGTCACAGAACCCACATAGAAGGCGTTGAGGTTTTTGATCTTGTGCTAAATCAGGCTCACTATGGGAGGCAGCTGTTCTATAATAGAGAAGAAAAGCCTGGCTGATTTGGGTGTGGGCGTTGCTTTATAATGGCAGCAATGTGCTGGCTTGGCATATCATCAAATATTCTTTTTGAACCTGTCTGATCACTACCAGAGAGGGAAGTTTCAATTTTGTTATGGTTCATTGGCCATCATTAAGAAAAATGCATGCATTTTAATGACGTAGCTTCTAGTGCTGGTGTTTTTAACCCATGTCTAGAAGAGGCTACTAGCTGTGGACAATGTGGAAAGCATTTTCATACTCTAGGGAAGAAGGAAAAAAAATTGAGATTTTGAAGCAGGGATTACCTTTGAAATAACCTAGGGTAAAAATCCCATATAGAGGTATATGAAATCTTAAGAAAGACCAAAAGCATGAACATTATATGCTCTTGGTTTTTCCAGAGCTGATTTGTATTCAATGGTCAAAATTATCTTTTCTCTTAAAAGTATTTCATTTATCATCCTATTTTTAAATCTGAAAATTCTATTTGATAATATGTAATGTCACCTTTGAAATCTTTTCACATAAAATGTCCAATTCTTATTTTAATCTTTTCTACTAAGAGATAAACATATCTAATTACATAACAGTTGACACTTGGCTATCAAGGGAAACTGAAGCAGTAACTACTCCCTAATATTCTAAAGTTGAGATAGAAAAGCACACTAACACAGGTCCATCAAGTATCGGTTGGTGCCCCAAATTTTGAAATATAGTAAAGATGTAAGGAAAATCCCCTAGTCTGAAAATTTTTTTCACATCTTTTCGTCTTTTAGTTCCCCCAGTTCAAGTGTTTACTAGATTCATTCTATCCATCATCATTTACAACTCATAGTGTGAATTAATGATTTTCTTCTCCTTCTTTGTATAAGACTGAATTTCATTACATGCAAAGGAAATCAATCCTGAGTGAGTTGCACACATGAAGAGTTATTTTCATTTGTGTAAAAAGAAACTGAGGGAGATAGTTGTACAAGGCTCACATAACAGCTTGATGAAGTTATTAAGGACTGGAGTTTCTTCTAACTTTTTGTCTAACTCGGGACTTTTCATTATTACATTAATAACATGGCTGCTCCATCTCTAGGCATCATATTTGTGTTCCAGGGAGAAGATTTAGTAGAACAAAGGGTAAAATGCAAAACTCCAAAAGTGCATAAAAGCAATCACTTATATTAACACATCACTGTTCACACTTTACAGCAAACCCAGTCTGCAAGGGCTTGGGGGCAGATGAGTATTTTAAACTGGGAATATTGCAACTTCATACAAAAATAAGGATCTGTTAGAAAGGAGGAAATGTGTTTGGGTAAGAACTGGCCTGACAACTGGAAGTGACTTCCACAAAGTTATTAAGCTTTAAAGGGAAAATTATGTTTCTAATAATACTAATACTAAATGATCAATACAGAGTATTTACGAAACCCAGAAAAGTCAAAGAAAAACAATAATTCATAAAAACATAATCAAAACACCACTTCCTAAAAGATCATTAATAATTGCATGTCCTTTTCTTCTCTTTCTTTCTCTGATACATTTGTTCCATTGTTTTCCATGTATGTTTTTATAAGACTAAAACGCCAAAAGCATGGGCAACAAAAGCCAAAACAGACAAATGGGATCTAATTAAACTCCAGAGCTTCTGT
>CAUYUD010004262.1:0-22264 GCA_963575295.1 Alouatta caraya | reverse complement strand
CCCTAACCTATAACCAATTCTTGTTAAAACCCTCCTATCTAAAAAAAAAACCTGTTTTTTTTTTTTTTTTTTTTTTTTTTTTTTTTTTTTACTGCATCCTGTGTTTGGGTTGGGGGTTTAGAGTACATGCGGGTAGTGCATGGACTGCCTGAAGGGTGAAGATGGGGCTGGGGAGGCAGAAAGGGCCAGAATGTATGGAGGGGGATACAGGGGAGACCCCCTGGGTTTTAGACACTGGAGTGACAGCAATTATGGAGGGCAAGCCTGAGGGCAGGGAGCACCACCCAGGCAGCTTCAGTCCAAGGGGGAGAACCGGAATCTGAGGTAGTAAAGGGCAAATGGGAGAGCCAGGCTCACAGTCCGCCCTCAATAAATGTTTATGGGACAAAACTGACCAGGGGATACATTCAAGAGAAATTTGGGAAACAGAATAGATATTTATCATGAACAACCAGATGAGTAGGACAAGAGCAGAGAGGGGTAAAGGATGACCCATAGTTTTGAGCTGGGGGCAGTGGCGGGGTACTCAAAAGAGGGGGCACAGTATCCCCTGGGACCTTCCCTCTCAGCAATCTGGGCCTGAGTGCAGAGCCCCTACGTCATTAGCACAGAGTTAACAGACTTCACAGAGGAAGGTGAGAAACACAGGAGCTCAGACAGGATAAGAGTTTCCAGCTGTCGCCTGGCAACCTAAGGTGTGGAGCAATGGTGTTGGGCAATGGTGTAGAGGAAGCAGAATTCTGCAGAAGGGAGGGATTATAAATCCTCAGTTGAATGGCCTCCCCAATCCCAGCCCTGTCCTTAGCAACACACCAGGCAGGTTCCAAGCAAGCTAGGAGAATCTCCAGCCTTAGATGGCAACTGGATGTCTTCAGGGGCAGAGCACTGCTGCTCTCTCCATCCACTGAAAATGGGAGTAAAAGGGCCACAACTCATGACTAATTTCTCTGTTGATGACTCCACCTTCTAAATCCTGTGGCTCACAATCTTAAAGTGGCCACCTTAGATCACAATCTAAGATCAGTCACTGTAGTACAGCATAATAGAACACTCATGAACTACTCCTGGCTCTCCCCATCAGTTTATGACTTTGGGTAAGTTTATTGAGCACCTAATATGTTACAGACACCATGCTAGGTCCTTTCCCTTTATTGTCTCATTCAATCTTTACTACAACACTAAGAAGTAAGCATTAATATTCTTCTATTTTACAGCTGAGGAAACAGAGGTTCGAAGACATTACTTATCACACTGCTGGTGTCATGTGCTCATTCCACTTACACAACTGCTGAAGTAACCAAGCCCCCAACCACTTCTCTCACCCTGTGCCAGAACATGCAGCAGCTTCTTCAGAGACCACTACATTCAGTGCCAAGTCACTTAATTACAAACCTATACACTGGTGTTGCTCAACCTTGGATGCCCATTAGACTGCCCTGTGAAGTTGTAGTGGGACAGAGAGAGGGAAGGCTGGTAGAAAAGGAGGGGAGCTGGAAGCTAAAAGGTGATAGTTTGCCACAGATAACACTTCCCTTTCTGAGAATGTTTGCTTGGAGGTTCTGATTTTTAGCTGTGACGTTGACTCTCAACAACCTGTGAGGTCCCTGAGGTATCACAGGGCAGTGGAAAGAGTGGGGAGGGCAGTTTGGTGTAAAAAGAACACTCTGGTGACAAACATTCCTAATTTTGAGTCCCAGATGTGCTATTTTCCAGGCTTGGTAAGATTTGGTCAAGTCCCTTAACTTCTCTGAGTCTCAGTTTCCTCTTCTGTTCTGGGCACCATCACTGTGATAATTATAAGGAAAATACTGCAAGTAAAGCACCTGTAAAGTATATAACTGCTGCCCAAAACATTATAATTCTTAACATTTTCGCCATTTACAGAGTGATTTACCTATATGAAGACATAACAAGGGAAGGAGGGGGGCAGGGCATGGAGCATACATGGGTTTTGAAGCCAGACAGACTTTTATTTTTATTTTTAGACATTCTCGCTCTGTCATCCAGGCTGGAGTGCAGTGGTGCGATCTTGGCTCACTGCAACCTCTGCCTCTTGGACTTAAGCGATTCTCCTGCCTTAGCCTCCCAAGTAGCTGGGACAGGCATCAGCCACTACACCCTGCTAATTTTTTTTACATTTTTAGTAGAGACAGGGTTTCACCATGTTGGCCAGGGTGGTATTGAACCTCTGACCTCAAATGATCCACCTGCCTTGGCCTCCCAAAGTGCTGGGATTACAGGCATGAGCCACCACACCTGGCCTGAAGCCAGATAGACCCTGATTCAAATCTGTACTCTACCACTTACTATTTGTGTGAACTTGGGAAAGCCACCTATTTCCTCTGGACCTCAGTTTACTTCTCTGTAAAATGGGGATAATAACAGCACCAAGTCCACAGGGTTAGTGTGAGGATGAAATCAGTTCATAAAAGCACTGAGCACAGTGCTGGCATGAAAGCCAGTGCACTGTCAGCTCACATCGGCCTTGTGGGAGATAGTATTAGCCCTTTTACAGGTGAAGGTCTAAAAGAAAGCTGTTGTTCACTGCCACAATTATTGATGTGTGAAGTCAAAAGGGATGCCAGGCATTCAGAATAAGAACAGCACCTTTGCCAGACTCTGGGCCTCTAAATGCAGGGATCAAAAAGAAGCAGGGATCCTCCTACACATGCCACACAACCACTATCTGTCCTGGAGCCACCTATCTGCTTTATAATTTGTTTTGTATTCTTTTTCCCTCTGTTCATGTCAATTATGGCAAGAAGCCTATCCAAAGCCATCCCTGATCACTGGACTCCAATTGCCATATAGCTCCTTACATCATCTTTTCTATCACTATCTCCTCTCCTCCCCACTGAAACCTTTCCCTGAATCTTCTGAAATTCGCAGTCAGTCATCAGAAAAATCTATTTTCGCTCAGCCTCTCATCAGAATGTTTCCTTTACCTCCTTGCTGTAATCGAAACCCGGCTCTCCCTGAGGATATGGCTTCTCCTAAGCCTCTAAATTGTTGGTCGCTTCCTCTCTCATCACACTTGAATCACTGGGCCTGCAGGTAGGATAGATGTTGCTTCTCACCCCTGCTTTCATATCACTCTCTTTCCCTCCTTCAAAACACAAAACAAAACACCTCCAGCTTTCAATATCATGAGATTATAACACTCACTTATCCGTCTCCTGGCCAGTGAACAGCTCTTGGTTCACTGTTACTCTCTCCATAATTCTTGGTGATTTCAATATCCACATAGATGAGCCTTCCATCACCTTGGACTCTCATTTCCTTGAATGCTTTTCCTCCAGTGATACTGATCTCTGACCCTACCTCAGTCACTCACTCTTACAGTCATATCCTGGACCTTATCATTACCAATAGTAATTTCAAGCCTCCCATACTCAGACCACTGTGCTCTTTCTAGCTCACTTCTCATAGATTCTCAGCATCAACAGTCTTCATTCCCTACCATCTTCTCACTGTCCTTCATCCCTTGTGTTGTTACCTCCCTCTCAGCCCAACTTGAATTCTATGGTCAATCATGACAATAGCCTCCCTGCACATGCCCCTGACTCCCCAGGCCCTCTTGCTTTGTGATACTCAGCAAACCCACACTTTCATTAAAGTCAACTCTCTGCCAGCTAGGCACGGTGGCTCACACCTGTAATCCCAGCACTTTGGGAGGCTGAGGCAGGCAGATCACAAGGTCAAGAGATTGAGACCATCCTGGCCAACATGGTGAAACCCCGTCTCTACTAAAAATACAAAAGAATTTAGCTGGGTGTGGTGGTACGTGCCTGTAGTCCCAGCTACTCGGGAGGCTGAGGCAGAAGAATTGCTTGAAACTGGAAAACAGAATCTGCAGTGAGCCAGAATCAGGCTACTGCACTCCAGCCTGGCAATAGAGTAAGACTGTCTAAAAAAAAAAATAAGAAAGAAAGAAAAGAAAACAAAAAAAAGTCAACTCTCTGCCTATTCTAAGCCTGTATCCTCAGAGCAAATCATAGCTGGAGAAAAACACACAACCATGCTTCAAATTCATGAGCTGATGAATTTAAATTTATGATCACTAATTTCAAGTGAAGTCTTAATGGTAATCAGCAATCAAATTACATTTCCCCAGTCTATTCACTCTCCTACCTTCCTAGATGACATTCTCCTCTCTCATCGACTCTCAACTTCCTCCCCGCTCCTTACTCTCCGCTAATGACCTTGCTTTATCAGAAAACTGCTCAAGAGAACTCAAACTGCACCTGTGCCCAAACCCTCTTCTTTCTCCTCTGGGAATATAGGTGCACAGTCTGTGCTCCTAGCAAGGACTGACCTCTGCATGTGATTATATCCCCTCTCCCCAAGTCAAGGATATTGTCCCAGCAGTTCTCCTATCTTTCCAAATTATCAGCTTTGTATTTTTGTTTCTTTATTGGCTTGGTTTGTTGATCTCTATTCAATTGTTCTACCAGTATACTACTGGTATTCTACTACTTCTCCCAACTTAAAAAACAAAAACCTCTTCCAATTCACTTCCCCACTAGCACCACAATTGTCCCCTTTTCTTTTCTTTTTCTTTTCTTTTTTTTTTTTTTTTTTTGAGACAGAGTCTCACTCTGTTGCCAGGCAGCAGGCTGGAGTGCAGTGGTGTGATCTTGGCTCACTGCAACCTCCGCCTCCTGGGTTCAAGCAATTCTCCTGCCTCAGCCTCCCAAGTAGCTGGGACTACAGGTGCACACCACCACACCCAGCTAATTTTTGTATTTTTAGTAGAGACGGGGTTTCGCCATGTTGGCCAGGATGGTCTCAATCTCCTGACCTCGTGATCCGTCCGCCTTGGCCTCCCAAAGTGCTGGGATTACAGGCGTGAGCCACCGCGCCCAGCCGTCTCCTTTTCTTTAGAGCAAAAGTCCTTGAAAGTGCTATGTTGGGCAGAGCGTGGTCGCTCAGGCCTATAATCCCAGCACTTTGGGAGGCCAAGGTGGGTGGATCACAAGGTCAGGAGATCGAGACCATCCTGGCTAACAGGGTGAAACCTCACCTCTACTAAAAATACAAAAAATTAGCTGGGCGTGGTGGCATATGTCTATAGTCCCAGCTACTCGGAAGGCTGAGGCAGGAGAATCATTTGAACCCAGGAGGCAGAGGTTGCAGTGAGCCGAGATTGCATCACTGCACTCCAGCCTGGGCAACAGAGCAAGACTCCTTCTCAAAAAAAAAAAAGAAAAAGAAAGTGCTATGTCATACTTGGTGTCTCCAATTTCTCTTCTGCCATTTTTACCAGGCTTTCACCCCTCCTACTCCACCAAAACAACTTGTATCAAGGTTACCAATGTACTCCATGTTGCTAAATACAGCAGTCAGTCTTCAGTTCCCATATTCATAAACTAGCAGCCATATTTGACACAGTTGATCTCTCCTTCCTCTGAAAAACTATCTGAATTTGGCTGCCAAGACACCACATCTTCCCATTTCAGTTGCTCTTTTTCAACAGCCTAGGCTGTTGTCATGATTGACCAAAGAATTCAAGTTGGGCCGAGAGGGACGTAATGACACAAGGGATGAAGGACAGTAAAAAAGATGGTAGGGAATGAAGACTGTTGATGCTGGGAATCTACAAGGAGTGAGCTGGAAACACTTTGGTGCTGGAATGTCTCCGGCTCAGTCTGTGAACCTCTTCTTCTCCCTGCCTTCACTCTCTCCCTTGTTGATCTTATTTGGCCTAATCATTTAAAATACTACTTGCTAATGTATATATGCAGACTCATGTGTCCAACTGCTTATTCTGTATCTCTACTTGGTTATCTGATGGGCATCTCCAACTTAGCATAACCAAATGAATCCCCAACTATCTCCCTAAACCCTATTCTTCCTGCAGTCATCCCCATCTCAGTTAGAGAAATCTCCAAACTTCCAGTCGCTCAGCCCAAACACTCAACAACATCTTTGATTTCTCTTCTTCTCTCTCCACATCCAATTCAATACTCAATATTTTCAGCATATATGCAAAATCCGACTACTCTCACTACCACCACTACCACCTCCCTAGTTCAAGCCACCATCATTCCCAGCCTCAATTGTTGCAAATCCTAAATGGTTCTCCCTACTTCTGCCCTTTGCTTATTATAATTTATTCTTGAAACAGGCATAACCCTGCCTCAGAGAAATGCTGTTAAGTGTTAAGATGTAAGTCACTTGGCTGGCCACAGTAATCCCAGCACTTTCAGAGGCCAAGGCGAGCAGATCACTTGAGGGCAGGAGTTCGAGACCAGCCTGGCCAACATGGTCTCTACTAAAATACAAAAATCAGCATGATGGCGCACACTTGTAATTGCAACTACTCAGGTGGCTGAGCATGAGAACTGCTTGAACCTGGGAGGCAGAGGTTGCAGTGAGCCAGGATTGCACCACTGCCCTTCAGCCTGGGCAACAGAGCAAAACTTTGTCTCAAAAAAAAAAAAAGAAAAGAAAGAAAGAAAGATGTAAGTCACTGAAATGTTAAAATGTTCTGGAATTAGTGATGATAGTTGCACAAGTTTATAAATATACTAAAAATCACCGAACTGTATACTGTTTAAAAGGGTGAATTTTATGATATACAAGTTATATGTCAATTTAAAAAATATTATTAAATGCCATATGGTATCTTGGATTGGATCCTGCAATCATAATAAAACATTAGTGGAAAAAACTAGTGAAATTCGAATAAAGACGGTAGTTTAGTTAATCATATTGTACCAATGTCAATATCTTAGTTTTGACAAATCTACCATGGTTATATAAAATGTTAACATTAGGCAAACTGGGCGAAGGACACACGGGAACTCTATACTATGATTGCAACTTTTCTATAAACTATTACCCAAAGATTTTAGAATGTATTAAAACAATGTAAGCAGAGCATGTCATTCCACTGCTCAATGTTTGCAATGCATTTCAATATGGGCATGCCTGTTGTCTATCCCTCTCCTCCCCTGCTTCACAGAGTGCCCCTCAGAGGTAGGGGTGTTGTCTCACCAATCCCTGCAGAGCCTATCGAAGCCAGGCACGCAAAGGGTCACTGAAAGCAATCATCTCTTGCAAATGTCATTTCTTCCGCCTGTAAAGCTCTTTCCCTACATTAACCTGAAAAAATTCACTCATTTGTCAAGACCTTGCAAAATATCCCCTCCTTTATGAGGCCTGCAACGACTTTTCCAGGCAGAGGTAGCTGTTGCTACAACGCTTTCTTCATCCCTTTATTACATCACTTGTATCATATTGTAGCTGTTTCTTGGCCCTCTCCTGATAGTGCCTGGCATATAATATGTACATGACACATGTTTACTGAATGAATACACAAATGGCTTACAGATTATTTGTTTTTCTCCCATGCCAATTTGGATGGAGGGAAAGGGGGTTGTGGACATATATAATGTATCTTGGAGACCCCTTGAATAGTCAGTCAGGATGGCTTGTTAATTCATGTGAAAATTACAAAGGCTGACTAAGCCTGATTTGACTTCCCATGGTCTTTGTTGTGATTTTTTAAATCAGATTAAACCTCCTCCAGCAGCTGGTTCCTACAGGCTTTGGGGAGATAAAAGTGTCAGCATGTCTCTGCAGCCACACCAGGAAACCTGCTGCCTAGAAAAATCAATTCTGATTATCATAGGAGCTGAGCACAGGATGGTGTACTCAGAAACTGTCTTCACATTCCTGGAGCCGCAAGGACTTGTCAGAGCACCAGCTTCCCTGTTCAGCCTCCAGACGCTTCTGTGCTGCCAGGTGATCTTTCCACAGGTCTCCAGCTTACATCCAAGACTAGATTGCACCTTCCTGAAGGTGGCAGGAGGAGCACTGGAATGTGTCAAGAGACATCACCATGAGCCCTCAGTAAAGTCGCTATCTCACTATAAACCTCAGCCTCCTCCTGTCTAAAATGAGAAACTGAGGCCAAGCACAGTGTTCCACACTTGTAATCCCAGCACTTTGGGAGGCCAAGGCAGGAGGATCACCTGAGGTCGGGAGTTCGAAACCAGCCTGGCCAACATGGTGAAACCCTGTCTCTATTAAAAATACAAAAATTAGCCTGGCATGGTGGTGCATGTTTGTAATCCCAGCTATTAGGGAGGCTGAGGCAGGAGAATCACTTGAACCCAGGAGGCAAAGGTTGAAGTGAGCCAAGATCATGCCATTGCACTCCAGCCTGGGCAATGAGCAAAACTCTACCTCAAAAAATAAATAAAACAAAATAAAATAAAATGAGAGACTGAGATGTGATGAGCTATAAATTCACAGGCTTGTTGATACCTCACAAGGTCACAGGAAATCTCAATCAGCAGTATGAACTTAAGACATGGAAACTACTTGTGTCAGAGTCTTGAAGGATGGGGAGAATTTATATCAGTTCCTTTCCTTTCCTCTTTCCCCTTTTTCCTCTTTCCTCTTTCCTCTCCTTTCCTTCTTTTTTGAGATAGGGTCTTGCTCTGTCACCTAGGCTGGAGTGCAGTGGCATGATTATAGCTCAAGGCAGCCTTGACCTCCCAGGCTCAAGTGATTCTCTGGCCTCAGCCTAATGAGTAGCTGGGACTACAGGCACATGCCACCACACACACACAGCTAGTTTTTTAATTTTTTGTAGACACAAGGTCTCAGTATGTTGTTAGTCTCAGTCCTGAGCTGAAGTGATCCTCCTGCCTTAGCCTCCCAAAGTGCTAGGATTACAGGCATGAGCCATCACACCCAGCCAGATCTTTTACATGTTATTAACAGATGCTGTAGTAGTCAGAATAATAGTCTCCCAAAGATATAATCCCTAGAATTTGTGAATATGTTACCTTACATGACAAAAGGGATTTTGCAAATGTGATTAAATTAAGAATCTTGAAAACTGAGGATTGACCTGGAATGTCTAGGTGGGCCCATTATAATCACAAGGGTCTTTTTTTTCTTTTTTGAGAGAGAGTTTCACTCTTGTTGCCCAGGCTGGAGTGCAATGGCAAGATCTTGGCTCACTGCAACCTTGGCCTCCTGGATTCAAGTGATTCTCCTGCCTCAGCCTCCTGAGTAGCTAGGATTACAGGCATGCGCCACCACATCCAGCTACTTTTTTGTATTTTTAGTAGAGACAGGGTTTTACCATGTTGGCCAGGCTTGTCTCAAACTCCTGACCTCGTGATCTGCCCGCCTCAGCCTCCCAAAGTGCTGTGCTGGGATTACAGGGGTGAACTACCACGCTCGGCCACAAGGGTCTTTATAAGAGACAAGCAGGAGGTTCAGAGAGGTTGAAAGATGTTCCACTGCTGGCTTTGAAGATGGAAGAGGGGGACTCAAGCAAAGGGATGCAGGCAGCCTCTGGAAGCCAAAAAAGTGCCTACTAGACACTAGACAAGGCCCTACAGAGGGAACACAAACTGAAACCAGCCAACAACTTGATTTTAACCCAGTGAGACCCATCTTGGACTTCTGACCTCCAGAACTGTGAGATAATAAGTTTGTGTTGTCTTAAGCCACTAAGTTTGTAGTAATTTTAGTGCAGCAATAGGAAACTAATACAGAAGCCCATTAGACAGCTACCCAATCCCATATAATAATCCATTACTATACATTCTTAAATTCTAGGGAAAAGTCTCTTGATATCCTATTTTTCTTCCTCTAATCAGAACAAGAGAACTATGGTATTCATTTTATTTCACTTTTGGACTCATAATTTCAATCCCTTTAATTCCTGGAGAACAGGGAATATCACATTTATATTAATATCTCTATCCCCAGCATCTGGCACAGTAAATACTTGTTAAATGGCTGCTAAAGAGCCACAATCATCCTTCGTCCAGGTTTCTGGTATGATTACCTTTCCCACATTCCTACGCTTCCTTACATTTCACTTACTTTTATGTTACTGGCCCTAAGATACGGATCCTTGACATTCCCGTATTTAATACTCACTAGCTTTAATATTTATAAGTGACTCCAAAGCCATGTTGTGACCTAACATTTCATGGAAGCTGCTGTGTGGACATAAGGCATTTGACTGGTAAGCAAACCTTGCTGACTGCCCAGCACCCCCTCTCACCCTGACCTTGTTCTCAGTTCCTGTTTACATCGGGAGTTATTCTCATCACTATAGAATTGAGATTCCCAGGAAATCTCCTAAGACTCCTCCTATTTGTCCCAGTGTTCATAATTCTGTCTAACCCCCCTTTGGAACCCATGGTCATTCTTATCTATGTCTTTAATTATAGTAAGAGCTGTTGGGCACGCACAGTGGCTCATACCTGTAATTCCAGCACTTTTGGAGTGCTAGGTAGGCAGACCACTTGAGCTCAGGAGTTCAAGACAAGCCTAGGCAACACAACAAAACCCTGTATCTACAAATAATACAAAACTTAGCCAGGTGTGGTGGCATGCGCCTGTAGTCTCAACTATTGTGGAGGCTGAGGTGGGAGGATTGCTTAAGCCTGGGAGGTTGAGGCTGCAGTAAGCCATGAGCATACCACTGCACTCCAGCCTGGGCGACCCTATCTCAACATTAAATACATGAATAAAATGATAATTAAATTGAAAGAGCTGTTGAAGGAGAAATCCTTCTTTCTCCATCCATGAGGAAGGCTGTCCATGGAGGCAGAGGCTCCTCCTATAGATCTGAGTGGAATGCTTTAGGCATTAAATATTAGTAAATCTGGGCAACATGGACTTTGACTTTGAGTGAATGTTGTACGGGCTAATTGTAGCCAGCAGCCCACATTGGCCTATGACTGGGTTTGTGTGTCTTTCTGACTCCAGAGTAAAGTATTAGCAAGCCCCACTTGCCAAAAGATTTTAGCCATGTGCTTCATCCTAGCTTTTATGAGTAGTGAGGCTTTTTTGTTTTTTTTACATTACTCCCCATCTTTCTGACTCCTGCCATCTATTTCTCAATGGATTTAGGTGGGGCAGAAAAGGAATGTTATTTATCAATCTCCCTAGAACCTTAATAAAAACAATGATTTGTTGAGTATTTACCCTGTGCCATGCACTATGTTAGTGCTTTATACACGTTATCAATGTATGTCTTTAATTACACTAAGAGCTTTTAAATCATCACCAAAACAGCAAAACCAGTGAAATAACAGAAGAGCACACAAGTGCCATGGTGACTGAGAGCTTCAGAGGAAGGAATTGAAGAGAAAGAAAGAAGAAGGAGAACAGCAGTACCAGGACAGGCCCAGGAGCAAGGACAGTGGCCTATAAATCCTTCATGAAAGACATAGTTCATAAGTCTCTAATGAAAGAATGCCAGATAGCCCTGCCAGTCCATTCCCCAATCTTTATACAAATAATCCCAGACATGGAAAATACTCCTGAATTCTTTTTTTTTTTTTACATTTTTATAAATCTTTTAGAATTTGTGGATATGTTTTATTTTATTTTTTTATTTTTATTTTTTAATATATTTTTTATTGCATTTTAGATTTGGGGGTACATGTGAAGAACATGCAAGATTGTTACATAGGTACACACATGGCAGTGTGATTTGCTGCCTTCCTCCCCATCACCTATATCTGGCATTTCTCCCCATGCTATCTCTCCCCAACTCCCCACCCCCCGCTGTCCCTCCCCTATTTCCCCCCAACAGACCCCAGTGTGAGATGCTCCCCTCCCTGTGCCCATGTGTTCTCAGTGTTCAACACCTGCCTATGAGTGAGAACATGCGGTGTTTGATTTTCTGCTCTTGTGTCAGTTTGCTGAGAATGATTTCTTCTCCTGTCTTTATTCATTACCACACATCTACCTATTTCCTCTGACCTTACCAGCTCTTCTTAGCTAGAGTCTTCTTTGCAGAATGTTTCCAGCGTTCCTCAGAATTCAGTCTTGCTTTACTTCTTGTCTCTCTTTTCCCCACATCAACTACCGAGGTGATCAAAAATATTTCAGTCAATGTAATTTACAAATGTAAGTCTCTCATCATTGTATCTTCGTGAAACATGAATGAATATACATATTGCTTCTATGAGATGTTTCCTCTTGGACATCTCAGAGGCATTTCAAAATTTGCATGATGATTTTGTACAAAATTATTTTTAAGAATTTATGAAAATTTTCAAACTTACAAAAAACTAGAGTGATGAGCTCATCATTTAACTTCTATAATTATCTAGAGAAATGAAATCTCTTCCAAGTATACACCTCCATCTCTGCTTTTCACCACCACAGTGGAAAGCCTAATAAGTAGCATTATTTCTTAATAAAAGGAAGCATTACATATTCTCAACAATTTTCTGGTCTTCAGCCTTCCATTTTAAATTATTATTTAGTACTTTGGTCATAACTTCTGAACATTCAAACTTTCTGGCATCAGGTCTTGGCATATGCTCATTTGCCCTTCCTTGAATACTCTTCCCTCTGCTCTTGACTAGGCCCTCTTTATCATTTAAACTGTTAGTATTTTCTGTTTTAAAAGATCCACATTACCTAAAGTGTCTGTTCCTATATTCCACAGAGACCTGGAATCAAACCCAGGAACTTCACTTCCCTCTGCCATAAGGATTCCTGTGAGCTTTTCTCATGGCCCTCTAGTCTTCTCCAGGTGAACTTTGGTCATTATTTATATTTATTAATGGTTTCTTTCCAATAAATATCTTCTATAAGTAAAGATTATATGTGATCACTTTTTAAAATCCTTTTTAATGCTAGACTATATAAATGTCATGAAGAATCAGTGTCTCATTTACTGTTGCAGCTCTAAAGCCTTGCATAGATTTGCCCTGTACATTCACTACATAAAGAAACAAATGGAGTGAGGCAATTTAGTAGGGAATGGATAACAGGAAGACTAAACCTCTTTTGAGATAATTTCTCTGAATTTACAGCGAAGAAATAAAGCAGTAGTCAAATGGGAATGAGGGAAAAAGAGAGTGGGTTGTTTTGTGTGTGTGTGTTTTTAATTTTATTTATTATTTATCTATTTTTCTCCAGGATACTACACTGGATTTTTTCATTTTAAATATTGAAGGTACCAGAGCATGTCTTTGTGCTATTAAAAATCATCCAACAGAAACATGCATGCATTAGGTTCAGGAGTAAGGCGATAACCCAACAGAGCAGGAAGGTGTGAGACACAGGCCCTGGATGGAGAAACTGATCTTTGATAGGGGAATGAACAATTCCTATTTTGTAGTAGGGATTAAGAAAGGAAGGCTGAGGAGCAGTGAGACTTACCAATCGGTAATAGGAAGATGAGGAAGATGGTGTGTATTGATTTCTATTCTCTCAACATCATTTGAACAATGCTGTACTTGAGAGTAGAAGCAGGAGGAGTACAGCAGTTTTGTGAAGACAGTCATGCAATATTTATTTTGAGAATGATAAGTGATTTTTCTAGAAAAACATGGAAGATGCCCTGATGATACTGAGTGCCCGCTGAGGCTTACATTATACTTTTCTAGGAAGCTACTCAGGATGGCTGTGTGATCAACCTCAGCAGCACAGCACCCCGCTGAGGGATTTTCACTGCAGCAGGCATTATGTTGTCATCAGAAACATCTTTAACAATTGCTACAAATGAAGCTTGAAGTGTCTCAGTGTACTAAGTCATGAGTAGGTAGCCATTATTACACCCATTATACTGATGTAGAAACTAATGCTTAGAGGTGTGAAGTGACTTACTGAAACTCATGTAGCTTGGAATTAGGATAGTCAAGATTTGTAGAAGCACACTGGCTTTGCCCTCATTATTTTAACAACTATATATAGAAGTCAGAAACACAAAGTTTAGAACTCGAGGGAAAAAGCAGACAGAAGAGTCAACTGAGATAGCAATGTTCTAACCAAGAAGGGAGATGTGTGTCCCAGATGCATGCAGAGAGACTGAAGGGCACTTGGTGGGTTCCTTCCTGCTCCCACCTACTCCCAATGCTCAGAGTCCAGAGAGTGCCTCACAGCGTAACATCTTTTGGTTTGTTCATTTGTTTTTTCCTACAAATGGAAAAAGTACTGCTTAGGCCTGAGTTGGGGGTTCATTCTCCCCAGTGGCCCCAAGCAAATGTGGCATCTGCCCCTCCTGGTCCAGTTACTCCAACAACTTTCTTTCCTTGTCGATCTGCCTCTTTCATTTTCTCTTTAATTAAACCAAGCATAAATCAAGGTTCTTTACTTTTATGTAATCATTTTTTTTAAAAAAAGAACTACATGCTCTCAGAAATTAGAGCCAAGTGCACAAGCTGAGAGTGGTGACATGTTTACATCATATCAGAAATGATAAAGGGCTGTTTTCCAAATACATCTCTCAAAGTACATTCTAGAGAGCGTATTATTTATGAAAACTGTGGCTGCAGCTCATTTTTTTTTAATAGGCCTGATTTCAGCACTGGCTATAATAGGAAAAACAAATCATTTTCCTATTTAGAGATATAAAGACAATTTTATCAAACAACATTTCACCTTTATATATGAATCGTAAAAGCTGTGTTAAATGATAATTTTGAGCTATTAACAATACACGTTGAATTGATTGTTTTAATTGGTAGGCGAATATTGGCCTTGAGTCTACCACAGCCTAGTGGTAGGTGCTTACGTAGTTTGCTAAAATATCCTCTAAAATTGCAGATGACCACTTATGTATCACTCGGGTTTACAACATTTACCATATTCCATTCAAACTCAGAATGAAATACTCCTAAATGTGGTATAACACAAAGAATCTTAGATGACTTTTGCTTGTGGATTTTAATCCCATCTCTGCCCTGTAGTTGTGAAGCCATGGGACATTAATTTTGTCCAATATGATGCTCAGCTTCTTGCTCTGTAACACTAATGTGCATGTTTTATTTATTTATTTAGAGACAGAGTCTCACTCTGTCACCCAGGCTGGAGTGCAGTGTCGTGATCTTGGCTCACTGCAACCTCTGTCTCCAGGGTTCAAGAGATTCTCCTGCCTCAGCCTCTTCAGTAGCTGGGATTACAGGCGTATGCCACCATGTCTGGCTAATTTTTGTATTTTTAGTAGAGACAAAGTTTCACCATGTTGGCCAGGCTGGTCTCAAACTAATGACCTTGTGATCCACCTGTCTCGGTCTCCCAAAGTGCTGGGATTACAGGTCTGAGCCACCGTGCCTAGGCTGCATGGTTGTTTTAATGAATAAATACGATGATACATATAAAATAATAGATACACATATAAAATAAATAAGATGATACCTATAAAACACCAATAGATTAGGATATAGCTAGGACACCTGATTGTTATTAAATGTTCTTTTCTTCCTTTTCATAGCTTTTTACAGTCCTGTGTTTGGGTTGATTTAAAAAATAGGTTTTGCAAATATTTAGTACTTTAAAATAGTCATATAAGTATAAAGTTTGAAGTGAGGAAGTCATAATTTATAGAGTGTCATAGGAGATCTTGTCCACCAGAGACGTCTTTGGCTTGAGTTGTATGCTACATTTCAATAAAGTAACAGAGCTGCAGTAATTGCCTTAAGCTCACACAAGTGTTAAGAATATCAAGTTTATGCAGAAAATACCTGATATTTTCAAGCTGACAAAATGGAGGCACAAAATGTTAAATTGAACTTGACCGAGTAGGTTGTGCTATAGCATTGCAAAGAAGACATGCTTGATGAGGAATGACTTGCAGATAATTTATAAATACATCTTTGACTTTACAAAGAGAGGAATAAGCATTCCTAAAACTGTAGAATTCCAAACATGGAATGAGAGTGATTTGTCAATGAGAGTAGTGTGACGCATGATGGTCGAATGAGTGGTTCGGAGCAAGCCCTCTCCAGGTGTCATGGAGTAGCTATCACTGGTAGGATCCAAAAGGGACTGACCCTAACTGGGACGCTGTCAGAAGGCTGCTTGGAATTTCATTCAAACTAGTGAACTGATGCGTGCTAACTTGCAGAGCAGAAAGAAAAGCGAATTTGGAACTGGAGGGCTTCCCCAATATCTCCCTTGCACTGCATGTACATGTGGTTAGGCTTACCCTACCAGTTACAGAGAAGCCAGCGGAATTGTTGTCTTTACGTTCAATTGCCCAAACTAGGCAGGTGTGAGTATTTGTTCCTCACATCTTTCTACACAATCTTTATACCCATTCATACCCTTACCTATTCGTAACTATTTGTTACCCTTCCCATTTTCTCTAGATTGTTGTGTGTGTGCTTGTATATATATATATAAAATACATATATACTATATCTTGTATATATATATGTTATATGTAACAACATACATAAAATAAGTAGTTATATATGAAATATAGATGTGAAATAAATGAAGATCATGTGCATGGGTTGTATGGTGTTCCCACACCCTGAAAATTCATATGTTGATGTTCTAATTCCAAATACCATAGAAAGTGACTTTATTTGACAACAGGGTTTTGCAATGGAATTTATTAAAACGAGGTTATCCTGGAGTATGGTGGTCTCTACGCTAATATGATTGGTGCCCTGAAAAGAAGAGGAAATTTGGACACAAGCATGAGCAAAGGGAGAATACCTGAAAAACATGAAAGCAGAGATTGGGGTGATACGTCTAAAAGCCAAGGAATTTTAAAGATTGTCAGGAAACCACCAGAAGAAGCTAGGAGAGAAGCCTCGAACAGATTCTGTCCAAGGCCCTTCACAGGGAGCATGGCCCTGCTAACATCTTGAGCTCAGACTCCCAGCCCCCATAACTGTGAAACAGTACGTTCCTCTTGTTTAATCCACCCAGTCTGTAGTACTTTGTTAAAGCAGCCCTAGAAAAGGGATACACACAAATGACAGCAAATGAAGTTCGTTTCTTCATAGATTACATGTATATATGCACACATTCAGCAATAATTTCAAATATCATACAATCAAAGATGCTCATTTTCTGGAAACAGGGCTCAAATTGACAAATTCATATATTGCCATGAGATTAAAAAAATTTTTCAATTGGAAAGTGAAAAAAGGTAATTTCTAATGAGCTCTTAAGAGAAAGACATTATATTACATAAAACACAGTTGTCCCTGGAAAACATGGAGGTTGAACACTAACTTGTCACACCATTACATATCAATAATTTCAACAATAAATTAACAAATAAGCTTTTTTTTTTTTTTAAGACAGAGTCTTACTCTGTCACCCAGACTGAAGTGCAGTGGCACAATCTCGGTTCACTGCAACCTCCACCTCCAGGGTTCAAGCAATTCTCCTGCCTCAGCTTCCCAAGTAGCTGGGATTACAGGCACCTGCCACTACACCCAGTTAATTTTTGTATTTTCAGTAGAGATGGGGTTTCACCATGTTGGTCAGGCTGGTCTCCAACTCCTGACCTAGTGATTCATCTACCTCAGCCTCCCAAAGTGCTGGGATTACAGGCATGAGCCACCGCACCCAGCAACACATAAGTTTTATGTTATGTGCATTGCACACTGTTTTCTTATAATAATGTAGAGAAAAGAAAATGTTATTAATAAAATCACAAGGAAGAGAAAGTGGAAGTGGACCATCATAAAGGTCTTTACCCTCTTCACGATGAGTAGTGCAAGGAGAAGGAGAAAGAGGAAGGCTTGGTGTGCTGTCTCAGGGTGGCAGTGGTGGAAGAAAATCTTTGTATAAGTGGACCTGCACAGTCCAAATCTATGTTGTTTCAGCATTTACTGTATTCACCCTTGACTTGACAACTTCAAAATCATAGTGATAGTCAAATGTCATAACCCTCAAGACATTATTTTATGTTTAAGCTTAATATTTGTGTCTTGACTTAACGAGAGCTAAATGACAATAGCTTGGGTTCCTACTATGCACCAGATAATTTACTAAATAATTTACACTCATTAACTCATTTAATTCTCAAAATATTCTTATAAGTACTACAATTTACCTAATTTTATATATGGTACTGCGTCTTTGAGAGTCTAAGCAATGTCCTAAGATCAAGCAAGCTAGTATATGATGGATCAATCTCCATTTCACATCCACTTGCTTTGCATCCTTAAGAATTGCTTTGTACTGCCTACATATATTGCTGCTGCTTGAAAATTTATGAAATGCACCTCTCCTTAAAAAATTCTCCATCTTCTATATGAAAGCCTGAGCTTCAGCCAAGTTATTTATTTGACCCCGACTCATTCTGAGGACCCTTCAGCAAAGCACGGTGCAACCTCTGCCCCACCACTCTCCAGCCTAAATCCTCACTCATTATATATCATGGTATAACATAAGCACCATGTCTACGCAGTTATCAGGAACAGATTTTAATGCTAGTTCTATAACCTATAGATAAGTTATTTAATCTTATTGAAGTTTGGTTTCTTTATAATATAAAAACAAAATCTTATATCAAACAGTTTGTATGTATCAAATGAGAAAATATATATAAAATATATATCATAGCATATAGCAAGAGTGCTTTAAAGATTATAAAGTCTCCAACAGTTAATGCAAAACGGCATTTAAAGAGATCTTTCTGAGCAGGGGACTCTTAAGTGATAGCTCTCAAGTGATAACATGCTGGAAAGTAGCTGTCCAGTGTGCATGTCACCAGGGATGAGGATGAGCTTTTCCATGGGATTCCAGGACCGAAAATGCCTGGGTGAGACCCCAGTGATAAGAAAGATTGGGTGATTGCTAGAAATGGCAATAATAAGACATAATTTCATTAATAAACTGATAATATTATAATTGCGGATAATAAGTATTGAAGATTGCCATGTTACTCATATTGTGCTAAAGCAATTTAACTGCTTTTCTCAATTAATCCTTGTAACAAATGTTTCTAAACTGCCCCAATTTTACTGATGAGAAGACTGACTCTGAGATGCCAGGCAAATCTCCCAAGATCACAAAGCCAGCAAGTGGCTGGTCTATTATTCCAATCTACGATTTTTGCCCTCATCAACTTGACTACTATACTGAGTGTCTTGGGGGGGGTCTTGGAATCCAAACCAAGGACTATTTCATGAAATCTTAGGAGCCACCTCAGGACCAACAACAAAGAAAATCAAGGCTAAGAACGAAGTACATGTTGAAGAGAGCCAAGCTCATGGTAAAAACTGTGTCTTTGCATTGATCTAAAACTTCTGTAATACTCAAATCCATTTTTATTTGCTCTGAGTACTATGTGTGGAGATGAGTAGGCTAGGCAGAGCTCAGGGTCAGAGTGGCCCAGACACATAGCAATCAGCTGAACTTCTGGGTATCTACTGGATGCATTAATCTACAAGGGGTGCTGAAATATCAATCGAATAAATAAGAAATACGGTGTGAGTTAACGTAGGTTTCTGCACACAACTCAAATAAACAGTAAATTACAAACTGTCTTGCCTCATACTGAGTAGACATAATAAATCTCTTATTTTGAATATTAGCATGAAACAGGAAGAAAATATTTGTCACTTAAAATAACCCACTATCTTCAGAGGAGGGAGAATCCTGGCAACCAGATCATCTTTCTTTTAGGGAGCATGAACAAAAACAAAATCTTCATCCTCAAAGACAAAAGCATTCGCCACTTCAGAAAACAGTTTTAAGGAACAGATGCAGAATGCAAAATAAAGAAGCTGGGGTAGAGTGGAATATCTTCATCAAAAAAATTGAGATACCTGTGGAGAGGAATAAAGAAAAAGAGATGCCAGAAAAAAAGTGGTCAAGAGCTGGGAAATCTGAGCACATGGAAGGAAAGAGAGAGGATGGCAACTTGGCACCTGTGATGCTGAGAGGGATGCTTGATTGAAGGGAGGCTGCTGTTTCAAAGCTCAGTGCTGGGTCACGAGAACTCACCCTCTCTCCCTAATCTGCATTCTTCCCTAGTGCTCCTAGCTAAACAAGTACAGTTTCATTTGGGGGATGCTAAAAAAGTGGAAAAGAAAACTTCCTATTTATGAGTAATAAACATATGAAGAGGTATTAATTTCGGATTCATTGAAAATCCAGTTTCTTTGTTTTCTATTTTATAGAAGGTTGCATTGAAGCGGTGGGGGGATTTTATGAACCTAGCCAGGGCATCCTAATGGTCTGTTTGGCCTCAGGTGAATACAGCTTAGTTTACTTACCACAGGCCTATTCAAAGGACATCAATGGCAGTGCTTTTGGGGTACTAATTAAGAGATATCTAGACACTGTGTTCAAATAAGACAGAATAGCATGGACCTAACTAAAAGAGCACACCTCCCAAGTCAGTGCTCCATGTCACCTCATAATATGGAATTCTGCCAGCTTATACAGGATTCTGTTGGCTCTGTGTTTTCCTGTAGGATAACTAATTACTCAGGGAATTGAATAGCAGATATTGGGATGTCTAAAGGGAGATGCGACCAGGACGTGCAGCAACCTGCCACCGTCCTGCTTGACCTCCCCACAGGAACCTGGTGGAAAGCAAGCCCTGGGAAACAGGCTGTATTCTCCACTTTAAATGTTATTTTTCTCAGCACAAGGAAGACCAATAGCTCTTTGTGAAACAGGAAACAAAATCTTGAAGAAAGTATGGAGCTATTTTTAAAACCATAAAATGATTGTAAAGGAGCTCCGATTGCTACGTAGGAGGAAGTTACAGTATTTATGGCCCAATATGCCACCATGCAGAAGGCATCCATTATACAGTGGTCATAAAAGAGAAAAACAGAGTGCTACCAGCTCAGTGTGAGTAAAGGAGCTACTGTTCCTGCTGATAATAATAATAGCTACTGTAGTAGGATGTGGAATGAAACTTTTTTAGTTGCCCTGTAATCGAAAATTAAAGCCTGGATTCAGAAAAGTCACCAACGAATGGGGTCAGATACAGCTCCCAGGGCTTACAGAGATAGATGAAAACTTTTCTGGAGCAGTCTCTTTACCACTGGATAACTTATCATCCTGGAATATAGGATGGATGGCTGAGGAACGGAAGAGGAGAAACAAAGAGGGTAATTTTTTAAACATCTTCTGTCTTTCAGGAAATAGAATACTCATAGTGCAAAATACTTTCCCTATGATCTTGCCCTGTGATTCCTCTCCATCAGCATCATACCCCTGAAGATAAGGAATGATGGAGATGAGAGCTTTAATCAAGTTAGGTGGGTATTCCTGCAAGAAAGAGAGCTTGCATTTGGCTTACTGGGTCATGTTCATAGCATTACAAATCTGCCAGGCTACCCTCCTATTGCTTCCACAGAAGCATTGCATGGTGAAAGGGTTCCTAGGGACCTTGATGCCTGTGCCCCAGGGACTACAAATGAAGAGGTCTGTCTGTTTCTGGCCACATGTTATCTGAATATGGAAGAATTGCGAGAGTAGCCCTAACCAGTAGGAAACAATGCACCTCCCCACTCCACTTTTCTAAGGCCCCCAGAAGGTATGGAAGGAGAAGACCTTAGCAGCCTCAGTGTCTGCAACTGAAAAGAGGTTGGAGGTGTGGGTTTTTGATGGAGGCATCCAATGATGAAACACATGTTTCCCTCTAAAAGCATGTCATCAATAAGAGGCATGCTGTAGAAATTTGGACTCCTCTCAAAGGAAAGCATACACACCGTACAGAAACCAACATATCTGCAGATGCCTCATACATCAGGGAACATCAGAAACAGGCCAGGAGTACTTCCGTACCACAGAAGCAGCCCAAGTGGCATCTGACCATTACCATATCATGAGAACGCTTCACTTGTCCCAAACTTGAAGAAGCAGGATCCAAAAGAGGGAAGAAACAGAAGTGAAGGAACAAGCCATGCCAACAGTCCATTCCAAGTCTCTGTGCCCTCAGTTTTGGCCAATAATGCAAGAGACAAAGATTTTACAATTGATGTGGGATTGGATTTATAAACTACCTGGACTGATTTTAGTAACCGTAAATTACCAGAAAATTGTGAAATTTGAAAATGCATTTCTCAGATGGAAAAATGAGCTTCTACTCAGCTCATTGAAAAAAAAGTAAATGAAGAAAAATGTCATTAATACTAGACTACATTTTCTGAGAAACTCCATGTTTCATGTGTTTCACACATCCTCCAAACTCAAAGAAGTGATGTTATTAAATTCATCTGGCAGATAAGGAAATTGAAGACAAGAGTAGCTTTCCCAAAGTAGTAGAGAGGATATAACTTAGATTCAAACCCAGTTTTGACACACTCATGTTTTGTGCTTTTTTCTATACAACACTGTTTATGCTGGGTCCTTGACCTGAATCATATCAATTTCTTATTTTTTTTTATTTTTATTTTTTTTATTTTTATATATACTTTTTATTGCATTTTAGGTTTGGGGGTACATGTGAAGAACATGCAAGATTGTTACATAGGTACACACGGCAGTGTGATTTGCTGCCTTCCTCCCCATCACCTGTATCTGTTATTTCTCCCCATGCTATCCCTCC
>CAUYUD010004260.1:0-15750 GCA_963575295.1 Alouatta caraya | reverse complement strand
TCCCCCATTCCTGGAGAGTCCACTGCCCCTCCCATCCCCCATTCCTGGAGAGTCCACTACCCCTCCCATCCCCCATTCCTGGAGAGTCCACTGCCGCTCACCCCCTGCCACCAGTTGCCCATCTTGTCCCTTAGCAGCTGGAGGGACAGCAGCCTGCACAGTCTGTTCAGCATAGCCACCATCCCTTCTGCTCAGGATACCTCTGCTCAAGGTACTCCTTGCACAGGGCCCCTGAGCCCCTGGACTGGCCCTTCCCCACTCTCCGACACTTACAGGCCTCAGGCATCACTGCTGGGGTAGCCTCAGGCTCTCCTGGGACTGAGCCTTCTTTTCCTCCTCCCACTAGGACCTGGTTGGGGAATCCCCCAGATGTGCTCTTCATGAATGGGGCTTCCTGAGGACCAGGGTGTTACTGCAGAGGGTGTGGGGTGTGAGGTGGATTAGCATGACCCTGTGTTGGGGACATGGCTGAGACATGCAGCTCTCCCTGAGCTGTGCGTTCCTGAGAGAGAATGCTCTTAACTGTGGCTGGGAGGTTCTGCCGCCACCTGCTGTCCAGGCTGTGGGGCAGACAGGGACCCCGGGAGTGTGGGCGAGAGAAGAGTGTGGCCTGGGGCTGGGGTGATGGTATGGGGCCCTGGGGAGGCAGCAGCTATGGAGGGAGGGCTGGCAGGAGGGTTGGGGAGGGCTATGGAGGGAGGTGCTGCCAGAGAGTTGGGGTGAGTCCTGGCGTTAGCCACGGACAGTCCCCCTGGGTGGGGACACGGGGGCCGGACTCCCTGGAGCTTCGTCATCCCCATAATCAGGAGGTGGCAGAGCTCCAGGTTTGGGGGCATTTGTCTGGACCTCCTGGCCTCCCCCCAACAGGCAGGAGACCTGTCCAGGGGTGGGTGGGCTGCCTGGCCCTCACCTGGAAAGGATACAGTTCTTGCCAGCCCCATCTGCAAGCCTGGAGCCAGAGGCTGGCCACAACGCCCTGTGGTTCTGGTGGGGGCTGGAAAGGGACAGGGCCCAGCTCTCAGGGGTCCCTGTCACCCTGGGCCAGGTCTTGCTGACTCAGGGACTGTGCTGGCTGTGGCATCAGGGAGAAAGGCTGCAGTCGGCAGGAATGAGTGAGGTGGGTGGGTGGGCAACCTGTCCCGGGCGCCATGAGCACCTGCATCCAGAGAAGCTCAGCAGATGTGGGACCGGAGCGGGAGCCGCAGGCTGCAGCCGTAGCTGTGGGCTGGGCCCTCTCAGCCAAACCCTTTCAGATGACTGCAGTCTTAAACTCAGTCTAATAGCAAAGGGAGAGAAGTCCATCCCCCGGGAGGGCTCAGTCCTGCAGCCCCAAGAGGCCGGCTGTTGTGATGTTTGCCGTGGGAGCGCAGATTCTGTGCCTGTGATTAACTCCAGAGGATGCACCTGCGTCCGGTCCTTGATAGGAGGATCCCATGGTCAGGGAGTCTGCACAAAGGGGGCCTGAGATGGGGCCCTGGGGAAGGACAGGGAGAAGCTGGCCCACACTGCCCACATTGTGACGTGGCCCAGTGCGTCCTCCAGCCTAACCGCTCTGAGGTTTTGTTCGCCATGTGAGCAGCTGCCCACAGCCTTCCTTGCCCCTGCCTTCCTGTGTGTTGGGGCAGGTGGGCTCGTAGGTGCAGGAGATGGTTCAGGCAGCATGCTGTGTGTTCTGTGTGTTACACTCGTCCTGCCACTGGGGAGTCAGAGCTGGGCCAGGCAGAGAGCGTCTACGCAGGGAGGCGCAGAGCGAGGCAGGAGTGCAGCGCCCGCCGTCCACTCTTGCCTGTCACACACCCCTAGGGGCCGCGCCTTCAGACGGCAGCCAGGTCCTTAGCTCATGACTCTGGTCAGCAGTAGGGCCTGGGCTCAGCGGGGAGTTCTGCCCGCCTCCCTGGGACTTCCTGGCACATCCTTAGCTGTGGGCAACCATGTGGCTGTGGCTGAGCTCTCTGTGGGTTGGAGCCTGGCCTGGAACAAGCAGCCGATGGAGCTGACCCAGGGTCTCACCCCATGTCCAGGGTTTGGGTAAATGTGTAACGACGTGTCCACCACTGAAGTGTCATGCAGAGTATATTTGCGGCCCTAAAAAGTACACTCCATGCTCTGCCTCTTCATCCCTCCTTCCCGCTAATGCCTGGAACCACGGATCTTCTAACCATCTCCATAGTTTTGGCCTGTTCAGAATGTCCTAGAGTTGGAATCACAGTGTGTGGCCGTATCAGATTGGCTTCTTTCGCTCAGTAATAAAAGTCTCCTCCAGGTCTTTGCATGGCTCGTTTCTTTTTAGGTCTGAGTAATATTCCACTGTCTGGATGTGCACTTTATTTAACCATTCACCTGCTGAAGGATATCTCAGCTGCTTCCAAGCAAATATGGAATTATTAGACAAGGAATGGAATTATGAATGGAAGCTTCTATAAACATTACGAGTAAAGCTTGTCTAATGAACAATGCTCCTATAAACATCATGAATAAAGCTTCTATAAACATACACATGAAGGTTTTGGTGCAGACACACATTTTCAACCCCTTTGGGTAAATACCAAGGAGTATGGATCTTGGATTAACAGGTAAGAATATGTTTAGTTTTTAAGAAACCACTAGGCTGGTACAGTGGCTCACACCTGTAATCCCAGCACTTTGGGAGGCCGAGGCGGGCGGATCACGAGATCAAGAGGTCGAGACCATCCTGGCCAACATGGTGAAACGCCGTCTGTACTAAATATACAAAAAAATTAGCTGGGCGTGGTGGTGCATGCCTGCAGTCCCAACTACTCGGGAGGCTGAGGCAAGAGAATTGCTTGAACCCGGGAGGTGGAGGTTGCAGTGGGCCAAGATTGTACCACTACACTCCGGCCTGGCGCCTGGTGACGGAGTGAGACTCTGTCTCAAAAAAAAAAAAGAGGAAAAAAAGAAACCACTAAACTGTCTTCCATAGTGGCTGTATTATTTTGTTCGCCCATCAGCAGCGATGGGAGTTGCTGCTGCTCCACATCCTGGCCAGCATTTGACGTTTGCAGCGTTAAGGATTTCGGCTGTTCTAATAGGTGTGTAGTCGTAGCAGGTTGTTCTAATTTGCATTTCCTTGGGGACATATCATGTGCAGTGTCTCTTTAATGTTTACTGCCATCTGTGTATGTTCTTCAGTGAAGTATCTGCTCAGCTCTTTCGCCCATTTTTAATCGGGTTGCTCATTTTCTCCTTGTTGTATCTTAAGAGTTGTTTGCATATTTCAGATAACAGTCCTCATCAGATATGCCTTTTGCAAATATCTTCTCCAGGTTGTGGCTTTTCGTTCTCTTGACATTATTGTTTACATGGCAGAAGTTTTTAATAAACCCAACTGGTCAATTATTTATTTTATGAATCATGCCCTTAGCATTTTATCTAAAAAGCCATTGCTATATCCAAGGTCATCTAGGTTTTCTTCTATTTTATCTTTTAGGAGTTTCATAGCTTTGCATTTTACATTTAGGTCTGTGATCCATTTTGAGTTGATTTTTGTGAAGTGTGTAAGGTCTGTGTCTAGATTCATTATTTTATCTGTAGCTATTTGCTGAAGGCTGTCCTTCCTCCACTGAATTGGCTTTGTCAAGGATCGGTTGACTAGATGAATGTGGATCTATTTCTGGGCTCTCTATTCTGTTCCTTTGACCTGTTTGTCTATTCTTTCGCCATAACTGCACTGTCTTGACTACTGGATCTTTACAGCGAGGCTTGACATCAGCCAGTGTCACCCCTAGGACTTTGCTCTTCTCCTTCAGCACCGATATGTCTGTTCCCAGTCTTTTCTCTTGCCATACAAACTTTAAAAATCAGTTGTCTGCATTTGCCAAATAACTCACTGGGATTTTGACTGAGATTACATTGAATCTGCAGATCAGGTTGGGAAGCATGACATCTTGACCATATTTAGTCTTCCTATTCATAGAGATGAAACAGCTCTCCACTTAGTTATTCTTTGATGACTTTCATCAGAGTTTTGTAGTTTTCCACATATGTATCTTGTCAATATTATCATATCTATACCTAAGTATTTCATCTGTGGGGGTGATAATGTAAATGGTGACGTGTTTTTAACCGAATTCCACCATTCGTTGTTGGCATATAGGAAAGTGATGCCTTTTTATGCTAACCATGTATCTTGCAGTCTTGCTATGATTGTTTATTAATTCCAGGAGGATTTTCAGTCATGTTTTTTAAGATTTTATACATAGATTATCATGTCATCTGTGAACAAAGCCATGATCAGAAATGACATTTGTTTTGCTTTTTCCTTCTCAATCAGTATACCTCTTATTTTATTTATTAATTTTTGTTGCACTAGCTAGGACTTACACACAGTGGCGAGAAGTGGCGTCACTGCATTCTTCCCGGTTTCAGTAGGAAAGCTTCTGATTTCTCACTATTAAGTGCGATGTGAGCTGTAGGTTTTTGTAGATATTATTTGTTAAGCTGAGGGAGTTACCCTCAATTCCTAGTTTGCTGAGAGTCTTATCACAAACGAGCGAAATGAATCATGAAGTTCGTTTGTAATGACACAACAGCACTTCACAGGCAGTGCAAGTGTCCTGGGTAACAGAGGGAGCCTAACTCTTCTCTTCCATCCTCTGTTACCATTGCTGCCATCCATTTCTCACACGTGAGCTCGTATGCAAGCACAGCTGCCTGAATGCACTGTTGCTACTATCTTGTCAAATCCAACAAAAATCCCAATGTTTTCATCTATTAATATAATCATATGGTTTTTCTCTCTTAGCCTGTTGATGTGATGGATTTTATTGAATTTCAAATGCTGAATCAGACTTGCACACCTGGGATAAATCCCATCTGGTTGTGGTGTATAATTCTTTTTACACCTTATAGGATTTGATTTGCTAATATTTGTTGAATATTTTTGCATCTATATTTATGAGAGATATTGGTCTGTAGTTTTTTTTCTTGTAATGTTTTTGTCTGGTTTTGGTATTAAGATAAAGTTGGTCCCATATAATGAGTTAGGAAGTATTTGCTTGGCTTCTACCTTCTAGCATGTATTGTAGAGAACTGTTACAATTTCTTCCTTAAATGTTTGGTAGAATTCACCAGTCTACCCGTCTGGGCCTGGTGTTTTCTGTTTTGGGAAGTTATTAACTGTTGTTTCAATTTCTTTACTATAGACCTATTCAGATAGTCTATTTCTTCTTTTGTGAGATTTGGCAAATTGTGTTTTTCAAGGAATTGGTCCATTTCTTCTTGGTTATCAAATACTTAGCCATAGAGTTGTTCATAATGTTTCTTTATTATTCATTAAATAGCTATGGGATCTGATACTTTCATTTCTGATACTAATAAGTTGTGTCATCTCTTTTTTCTTAATTATCCTGGTTAGAGTCTTATCAATTTTATTGATATTTTCAAATAATCATCTTTGGGTTTTATTTTCTTTTTTATTTTCTACTTTTAATTTTATTGATTTCTGCTCTGATTTTTATTTCTTTCTTCTAATACTTTGGATTTAACTGCTTTTCCTTTTTTAGTTTCCGCAAGTGAAAGCTTAGATATTTCTTTTCTTTCTTTCTTTTTTTCTTTTCTTTTCTTTCTTTCTTTCTTTCTTTCTTTTTTTTTTTTTTTGAGACACAGCCTCATTCTGTTGCCTAGGCTGGAGTGCTATGACTCGATCTCAGCTCACTGCAACCTCTGCCTCCCAGGTTCAAGTGGTTCTTCTGCCTCAGCCTCCCAAGTAGCTGGGATTACAGGCTGTGCCACCACACCTAACTAATTTTTGTATTTTTAGTGAAGAAGGGGTTTTACCATTTTGGCCAGGCTGGTCTCGAACTCTTGACCTCAAGTGATCCACCCACCTTGGCCTTCCAAAGTGCTGAGATTACAAGCATGAGCTGCCACACTTGGCTGGTATTTCTTCTTTTCTAAAATATATTCAATGCTATAAATTATCATCTAAGCACTGCTTTATTGCCATTATATTGAATGCACTGTTACCTGTTAGATCAACTAACAATATGAAAATAAAATTTTTTATTTAACTTCCATTCATTCCTTCTTCAGCGTCCTTTCTTTCTTTGTGAAGATCCAAGTTTCTGACCTCCATAATTTTTCTTTCCTCTAAAGAATTTTTAATATTCCTTGCAAGTAGGTCTGTGGACAACACATTTCTCAATTTTGTCTGAGAAAGTCATTATTTTTTCTTTACTTTTGAAGGACGGTTTCACAGGGTATAGAATTCTAGATTGGTGAGTTTCTTTTTTCTCAACACTTTAAATATTTTACTGTACTCTCTTCTTGCTTAGCTGATTTCTGAGGATAAGTCAGATGTGATCTTTATCACAGCTCCTAGATAGGGAAGGGTTTTTTCCCATGTGGTTTTCCTTAAGATTTTTTCTTTACCTTTGAGGTTCTGAAGACCGACTATGATGTGAGTAGGTGTCTCTGTTTTTGGCATTTATGCTGCTTGGTGCTCTCTGAGCTTCCAGATTCCCGAGGATCTTTGGTTTGGTGTCTGACATTAGTCTGAGAAAAATTCTTAGTCATTACTGCTTTAAGTGCGGCCTCTGCTTCTTGATCTCTTTCTTTACCTGCTGGTATTTCCATTAGGCATGTACCTTTTGTAGCTGTTCTGCAGTTCTTAGATAGTGTGTTTTTTTCTTTTTAATACTTTTTTCTTTGCTGTTCAGTTTTGCAAGTTTCTATTATCATATCCTCTTGCTGAAAGACTCTTTCCTCAGTTGTGTTCAGTCTGCTAATGAGTTCATCACAGGAATTCTTTATTTCTGTTGCAGTGTTTTTCATCTCCAGCATTTGTTTTTTGCTGGAATTTCTACCTCTCTGCTTATATTATTCATTTGCCCTCGAATGTCGTTTGCTGTTGACATTAAAGCCTCAGTGTATTAATCACAGCTTTTAAAATTTCAGGATTCCCAGCTTTCCTGCCATAGCTGACTGGTTGTGATGCTGGTTTTTGCCTGTTAGTCTTGTAAATTTTTGTTGAAAGGTGGACATGTTCTACAGGGTAAAGGGGAACTGCTGTAAACAGGACTTCAGCAAAGTGGCAGTGCTGCAGGGTAGGTGTCTATGGTCCTGTGACTCAGTCTCAGTCCCAGTGAGCCTGTGCCCCTGGCCTCTGAGCGTCACAGGTGCCTCTCAGATGCTTCCTCTCTTAGGTGGAATAGGATGGCTAGAGCCGGCTCGAGTGGGTGTTTCCAGTCTCAGCTCCGATAAAACTGCAGCAGGTCTGGCTCGGTTTTGACAGTTTCTTCTGAAGCTTTGCTAAGAAGAGAATGCTCTGGTGTATCTCAGAACGACCCCTTTCCCTTTCCCCTGCTTAAAGCACAGGGGATGTTTCTCTGATGTTCCCCATGAGCACTGCAGGGCTCCTGGAGGTAAAACTCACAAAGGTGGCCCCCCAGTGCCCAGGTCCCTGGGAGTCGGTAACTCTCAGGCTTGTCCGCAGTGAGCTTCCAGCAGCTCAACAGGTTCTGCTCACACGTTTCTGCTCAGGTAAGTTGTGCTTCTCTGTATCCAGCTGTCTGTCCGTCTCTCCATTTGTGAGGGCAGGGGTTTGCCATGTGACCTTACTTCTCTGATGAGTCTAAGAAGAGTTGTTGACAGTCATTTCACTTGTTGCATTAGGTCTGAGCGGTGACCTCTAAGTGCCTTATGTGCCAGACCCCATAACTCCTTTTCACAGCTTCACTGTGCCTATGCCAAGCTGGAATCTTTTTCTACATTATCAATGCTAGATTCAGCAAAATGATGACCGATGGGTTGGTTATTTCAGCAGGAGTTCCCTAAGCACCTATGGGGGCTGGTCCTATACACCGCAGTGAGGGCACACAGGTGAATGGCATCACCAAGGGGCTACATCACGGTGTTAATGACCCTGAGGTTGTTCATGGGACAAGGGACAAGGTGGGGGACGGGACAGAGAACCCAGTGCCACCAACAGAGGCCTTCTCGGTCTTGAGCCCCAGCAAGAAGGTAGTTCCCGGGTGCCCAGGAGTTCCCCAAATGCCCCTGGCAGACCAGTGGAGTGTGACAGAAACAAGATTAAAATAAAATGGTTCAGGCCACTGGCCCTGACCTCCTGCCTGGAACCGGAGCTCTGCTGAGGGATCTGTGGGGGCCGAGGCTGCTGCCTTCACAGAAGCTGATGCTTAGGATTTCCCTACAGGGCCGAGGGCTAAGTGGAGTCCCCCGTACACACTATGTTGGAGCACTAACCCGCAGCTCCTCAGAACGTGACCTTATTTGGAGACAGAGGTCATACAGAGTTCAATATGATGGTGTCCTCATAAAAAGGGGATATCTGGACACAGACACGCACACACAGAGAGCCCACATGACGGAGAGGCAGAGACGGGAGTGATGTTCCCGGAGACGAAGAATATCCATCTGAGGGCGAGCAGCCTCCAGTCGCTAAGAGAGGGGCTGGAGTGGAGCCTCCCTCGGCCTCCAGAAGGAGCCAACCCTGCTGACACCTGGACCTCGGCCTCTGGCCTCCAGAACCATGGAAAAACTCACTTCTGTGGCCTAAGCCCCAGCCATAGGAAACAAATGCAGTTGGAGTTTCGAAAAGCAGAAACTGCTGAATGTTCAAGGCTTTTTCTGACCCACTGTCCGCAATGGGGTCAGATGTGGAGTTGGGGAGTTCATCACTGAAATTCTAGTAAACAAGCTGACTGCACGTTGGTTCTGGAAACCGCTGACAGTGGAGGCAGGATTCTCCATAACCCCTCGCCCCCGTGTGGTTTGTGGCCTGGGCCTCGGGCCCAGCTCTACCAGCTGAGGACCCACTGTCCCCTGTGCCACATGTGGTGTCTTGCTGACCGTCTGCCATTGGTAGAGCCTGGGAAGGTCAAAGTCCCAGGAATGGTCTGTCAGCATTAGCTAACCTCAAAATGCAATCCCCATGTCACTGACCCCCAGCATTAATTCTGGACGTTGGGGGCTGGCGGTGGGCAGCTGGGCCGGTGTCACTGCCTGCAAATGGTCCTGGGGCCCTGGGAATAGGTGTGTGATGGGGGGGTTAAACGTGTTTCCTCCAAAAGGCAGAGCTCGCCTAAGTAGGGGCTGCTCCCACTGTTCATCTGCCAGCCTCGCCACTGACCCACTGTCCTTGGCACTGGCTCAGGAAGCTGCTCAGCTCAGGAGGACAACCACGAGAGCCACTCTTCAGTTCTTCTTCTCTTCCTTTCCCTCCTGAGGAAAGCCTCACCTGGAGCTGGAGGGAATAGCAGCTGGAGGGCATGAACGCTTTCCTTACGCTTGGGGAAAGAATGGTTTCATCACAGCCTACCCACCCTGACCACCAGCACCTTGGGATTTCATGGCACTGACATGAAAGAACCTCCCAAGCAAGTCTCCCTTTCCCCAGGAAGAAGCCCCTGCTGGCCCAGGTGGCTGGGAGAGCAGCAGACAGCCCCCAAACTGCTCAGCGAGTGCCACCCATGCTCTGTGCCCTGAACCCCACACCCTACAGAGCAACCCCATGTGCCAGCCAGCAGCCTCAGAGCAGCCTGCCCAGGCCCGGGGCTCGTGGCTTGCCTGTTCCTTGGGTGGGGGAGGGCGGGAAGGCGGTGTGAGTGAGTAGCTGGCTGAGAGATTAGGATCTCAGCCCGTTTACAAGATGCATGAGCCTCGCCGACTCCTGTGCCGGCCCCATTCCTCTTCCGATCCATTAGCGGGGTCTCCATCACGGCTGTATCTCCCTCGGAGGTCGGGCAGCATTCATCCTGCCTGGCCGCACCTGCGTTTCCATGTCACATGATCCATCTGCTGCCTCTGTAGACAGCAGGCCGAGGACAGATGGGCGGGAGTCGGCGTATCGTTCAGATAAGCTGTTTATCGCTCCCTTGACACTGCTCCGTCTCCACGCAGCTGACCCCACACTCACTAATGCCCAGATTGTAGGCAGGAGAGTGGCCAGCCCCCGGGGTCAAGGTGCACATCTCCTCCTTCTCAGATGCTGAGGAAGGAGGTGGCAGAGGTCTTGCAGCAACAGAGCTGGGGCTGCGGGTGAGGAAGGTGGCTGGGCGTGGTGAGGAAAGTGGCTGGGCGTGGTGAGGAAGGTGGCTGGGCGTGGTGAGGAAGGTGGCTGGGCGTGGTGAGGAAGGTGGCTGGGCGTGGTGAGGAAGGTGTCTGGGCGCGGTGAGGAAGGTGGCTGAGTGTGGTGAGGAAGGTGGCTGGGCGTGGTGAGGAAGGTGGCTGAGCGTGGTGAGGAAGGTGGCTGGGCGTGGTGAGGAAGGTGGCTGGGCGCGGTGAGGAAGGTGGCTGAGTGTGGTGAGGAAGGTGTCTGGGCGTGGTGAGGAAGGTGGCTGGGTGTGGTGAGGACGGTGGCTGGGCGCGGTGAGGAAGGTGGCTGGGCGCGGTGAGGAAGGTGGCTGAGTGTGGTGAGGAAGGTGGCTGGGCGTGGTGAGGAAGGTGGCTGGGCGTGGTGAGGACGGTGGCTGAGTGTGGTGAGGGCCCTGCCAGGTGCTTTGGGAGCCCTGTGAGTCTGGAGAATGAGCACGTTTGCTCCATGGTTCCATGATGAGAGGCACCTGAGCCAGGCACTGTCCACTTGGTTGAGGCATTAGCCTGTAGGAAAGCCGCCCAGTCCAGGGGCTTTCAACCTGTGGGATGCCAAGAACTGTCTGTAAATCTCTCCACAGTTGTGTGGGCCTCAGGCCGAGACAGCCTGCGGTGAAGGAAGACATTTTGGAGAAGCTGGTGGGAGCTGAATCCCTAAACACAGGGGACATTCCAGGCCCGTGGAAATTGGAAAACCGAGACAGGAAGTAGGAAAGGGTGTGGGACTCAGGAACTGGGAGTGGCTAGTGTTCCTTTAATTCATCTGGTGGCAGTTCAGGGTGTTTCCACTGCAAGGCAGAGGCCATCACAACGTTGGGCCCGTGTCCCTGTGGACATGACGTAGTGCGATGTGGCATGATGTGGGAACATGACCTGGAACGTCTCATGGGCATGATGTGGCATGACGTGGGCTCAGCGTGGCGAAGCGACACTTCAGAGCCTGTGGGGCATTAGGCAGGAGGACGGCAGACGAGGGGCCCCCAGGGCCTGGACCCTCCCAGCTTGAGTGCCGCCAGGCTGCGTGGCCTGGGCGAGGTGAAACAAAGTCAGGTCACAGAGCAGGGAGGGCAGGAGGCCAGGGCAGAGCCGGGCATCCACAGGCAACGACGGCTGGGTGCTGGGTCCCCGGCGTCAGGGTGAGACGCCGCCTGGTGGGCATGGCCCTTTCTGGGGGCTGCTGGGACACGTGGCTGCAGCTGCGTGGCTCGCCGCAGAGGAATTCGTTCCCTCTCATCCCAGAGTCCATGCCACTGAGGGTGACCTGTCCTTCTGGGGGCCCTCAAGGGCTCTGCCTCGGCCTCTTCCCTTGGTGCCCCTGCCTGGCTAAGCATTGCGCCAACCCCACCCCTGCCTCACAGGGCGCCTCCTCCCTACTCGGGGGCTTCTCCTCTCTGTCACTTGCAAAAACAGGCGTCCTTGGATTTAAGGCTCACCCTATTCCAGGAGGCTCTCACTTCAAAGTCCTGACCTTAGGGACAGCTGTAGGATCCAATTTCCAAGCAAGCTGGCATTCCGAGGACCTGTCATTTGGGGGACTGCATTCTGCCCCGCAGGGCCTCAGGTTGGCCACCGTTTCAGAAGCTGGCTGTGGTGCTTGTGGACTGGCCATGGCCATCCAGGTATTTTTGAGTATTTGAAACGACAGATTTACCACCTAGGAAAGTGAAGCAGCTGTGGGCAGGTTCCCAGGCTGGAATGCAGGTCCCCACCCCTCCTGCAGCCCCTACCTTGACCCAGCCTTGCCCGCCAGTCCTTCCCATCCACTCGCTCTGGGGCCGCTGGCGCCTTGTCCTCTCCCTCCCTGACCGTGCTGAGGGTCACCACGTCCGCCCCTGGTTGTCAGCCTGCTTCCCATGGATGCACGGTCCTCCGACCACTGGTCAGCCCTGCTAGTGTCCACCTGAGTCTCAGCTCAAGTGACTGATCTGGAGGGACCCGCCACTGCACGCTTGCCCTTGCCTTGTGTGTGAAGAATGAAGGTGCTAAGGGCTGGCAGCTGTGGGGACCGGAGGGCCTGGGCTGGGGTGCCTGGAGAAGCCCAATCACCATGTGGGGCCACCCAGAGCCCCCGGGCACCGAGGATCCCCCAGACCCCAGGCACTGTGTGTCCATCTCAAGAGTGACTCAGGCTCACACGGGCCCCCACTGCTGTCCTCGGGTGTCCCCACAGACGCCTGGAGTTCTCTCTGCAACCTCTGCCTGCTCAAATTCGGACTCCAGTTCTCGGACATCCAGCCGCACATAACTCGGATGAGCAGCCCTCATTTTGTGTTCAATAAAAGATAGCATAAGAGATCATTAGAGCAACTGTGTCAGAGTAAATGTATTTCCTTGTTCAAGAGTGAAGCTCCTTCAGGAACATCTGCAATTTGCTTTGTCTTGCTGAAAACAATATATTCCCAGAAGACCCCAGCATGAGGGCCATTACAAAACGTAATTCATATTGCATAAGTTCCGAAGCGTTAGCACGAATGACAAATGGAGGCTTAGTGAAGTATTTATGCTCTGCTGTAAGTGTGGCATCTATAAGTCATGGGGTCCCAGGCGCTCGGCCCAGCACTCACTCAGGATGTGCTCAGCCCCCCCCCCGGCTGCAGCCGAAAGGAGCTCTGCTTCTTCCACGCGTGGGAATGCGGTGCTTTGGGCAGAGACAGCCAGACTTGGCTTCCTTGTTACCTACGGAGAAAAGAGAGGGCGATAAGAGGAGTGAAAAACAACCCACTGAGCAGGAGGACGCGTTTGTGATATAAACAGTGGGTGAAGGGCTGGGATCTAGAACCTGCGGGCGAAGGCGACTGGGTGCCGCCGATTGATAAATGCCCAAAGGCTGGCAGGGCCCTTCCCGACTGAAACTCCGCACCCAGGGAGGTGGCATCCTGTGAGCTGTCGAGGCCGTCAGATGAATGTCGCAGAAATGCACTACCCCCCATGGTGGGTTCCAGATGAGAGCGTAGATGCGCAGACATTGGCAGGGTGAGGGACGCCGAGAACGTCACACTTGTGCACGGCCACCTTGGAAACTGCGGGAGCTGCCTGGGCCTACAGCAAGTCCACGCCTGGTCCGGTCTCATCCTAGAGAGCCCTGTGCGCACGATGGGGCGTCCACACTGCCTGTCTGTAGTGGGCCCCGAGGAAACCGCCAGGCTGCCATCAAAAGTGCCCAGGTGAGGAAAGCCTGGCAACACCAGGGAACGAAAACCACACAGTGAGTGACCTCGGCCCGACAATCCCACACTGAAAAATCGATTGTGAATACATGCTGAGAAAGGTTCCTGACAATTCATGTCCAGACCTGGTTGCTGGACGGCACGAAAAGGCGTGCAACACAGAAAGGGCCGGCGGAGTGCCCTGATGAGAGCCCAGGCTCCCGTGGTTTAGGAGAGAAAAAAGCCGGGCACAGGAGTGGTGCTCGACGTTCCCTCTTTTATGTGGAAAAGGGGCATACAGTGTATTTTCAGCAGTGCCGCCCCAGTGTCCCCACCCCACATGCTCCTCCTGCCCCGAGAGGGTCTGTGTCCCGCTTCCCATCTAAGCAGACCTGTGACTGGAGTGGATGTGGCCTTGACAAGGCTGGGCCACCAAAGGCAGTGACTGGCGACCACCTGGTCCATCTGGGACGTCCAGTTTGGAGGCAGTGATTGGCGACCCCCTGGCCTGTCTGGGACGTCCACCTTGGAACCCAGTTGCTGTGCCACTGAGAAGCCAGATGGGCACATGGGAACACCACGCAGGGGCCCCAAACACAGCCCACGTGGGGTGCCCCCAGCAGCCACACCACACACCGAGCACCCGTAGGACATGCGATGGGCCTTCCTAGGACTCAGGACCCGGCCTCTCGCTGCCTCAGGGCAGAGCCCGAGTCTGTCCGAACCGTGGACGGAAGAGCGAGGCTCACTGCGTGTTATCTGAAATGTGGCGCTCTGAGGCAGCGGAGGACCAGGACGACAGCGCTGTGGAGGCACGTATGTACATACTGCGCAAAAGAAACGCTGGAAGGCCAAAGACAAAGTCAACAAATCAGCAGACGCCGCGGCTCATGCCTGGAATCCCAGCACTTTGGGAGGCCAAGGCGGTCAGATCATGTAGCCCAGGAGTTCAAGATCAGCCTGGGCAACACAGAAAAGCCCCGTCTCTCCAGAAAAAAAAAGCCAGGCATGGTGACTCGGACCTGTGTTCCCAGCTGCTCTGGAGGCTGGGGTGTGAGGATTGCCTGAGCCCAGGAGGCTGCGGCTACAAGCGAGGCGAGATTGCACCACTGCACTCCAGCCTGGGGGACAGAGCAAGACCCTGTTTCAAAAAAAAAAAAATCTCCCTGGAGGTGGAAGGATCAGGGTTGAAAGGGAGCCTTCCCGTGGCACATCCTGTTATATAGTTCGGTTTGGAATCATCATGTTTCATACCAACAAGAATAAAATTAAAGCCACAAGAAGAAAATGCCATTCTGAAAACCGAAAACAAGCCAAGGAAAAAGAACCTAATGATGATGCATGAGGTTGGTGACAAAACCCGAGAGAAGCATTCCTCAGGTGGCTTTAGACCAAGCGTTTTGGCTGTAGTCCTCCATGGAAAATGATGTCGGGACAGTTGAAGATGGAGGAAATCTGAGACACCACACGGTCATCTGCGGTCAGCTGCAATGGTACTCATGGGGAGTACACACCGAGGTAATAAAACATAAATTAAAGGAAGGCGGTCACTCAGCCGCTGGGGACTGCAGATGAGGGGACTGAGCTGTGAGGAGACCTCGTGCTTCTGGGGGTCGGGGCTTCCCACCTGCCCAGCCTCTTCCAGCTTGCCTCATCGCCTCCTGCGGGCAGCAGGTTGGATTTCTTGGGCTCAGGATGGTAAATGGAACTACTGAAGTGGGGCCTGAGGCCTTGTTGAGAGCAGGACGGAGGCGTGTTCCCAAACATTCCGCAGCAGCTGCCTCTCCAACATTAAAACACTCAAGGTCATCAGATACCATGCTTAGCGCCTTCTCTGTGATCCCAGCCTCTTACCTATCGCAAGTAAACAAATACTGCCAGGCTTTCGGCCGACCACAGTCAGCAGCCTGCCATCCCGCCCGCCAGCACCTGAACGGTCACCCTGGCTCTCCCTGTCCCCGGCCACCTGGTGACAGCAGCCGATGTGGGCACCTGCCATGGCCCCAGGACACCCAATGTTCACGGGCACCGCCTTCCTGCATTCCCACGAGCCCTGTGGGGACAGTTTCCACGCTCCCCCTACCACCTCCGGCCCTGACTGACACCAGGCTGAGAGTGCACACCGTTTCCCAGCCCTCCAGAGACTGCCCTGCACGGGAGCTCACACACCCATCGCACAGGTGGCCTGGTCAGGAGCCTTTCTTGGATTTGCTGAAGGAGCTGCACCTTGTCATCTCCCTCCATGGGAACCTCAGCCCCCTCGTCCCTCTCCTTCCTCCACAGGGACCTCCACCTCTCATCCCTCTCCTTCCTCCACAGGGACCTCCAACTCTCATCCCTCTCCTTCCTCCACAGGGACCTCCACCCCTCATCCCTCTCCTTCCTCCACGGGGACCTCCACCCCTCATCCCTCTCCTTCCTCCACAGGGACCTCCACCCCTCATCCCTCTCCTTCCTCCACGGGGACCTCCACCCCTCATCCCGAGAAATCCAGCGCGCGGGGCTGCACACCAGTAACACACGGTTCCTCCAC
>CAUYUD010004259.1:0-17362 GCA_963575295.1 Alouatta caraya | reverse complement strand
CTGTCTTTATAAGCTCACAGCAAAATGTGTGCAATGCTTTGGGCGAGGCCTGAAGCCAACCCTTATAGCTTTAGCTCACAGACAAAGCAAGCAAGTATCAAAAATACTAGAGAAGTCAGGTAGTGTGATGACTCCAGCTTTGTTCTTTTTGCTTAGGATTGTCTTGGCTATACAGGTTCTCTTTTGGTTCCATATGAAGTTTAAGGTTGTATTTTTCCAGTTCTGTGAAGAGGGTCATAGGTAGCTTGATGGGGATAGAGTTGAATCTATAAATTACTTTGGGCAGTATGGCCATTTTCACAATATTGATTCTTCCTAACCATGAGCATGGAATGTTTTTCCATCTGTTTGCATCCTCTCTTATTTCCTTCAGCAGTGGTTTGTAGTTCTCCTTGAAGAGGTCCTTTACATCCTTTGTTAGTTGTATTGCTAGGTATTTTATTCTCTTTGTAGCAATTGTGAATGGGAGTTTGCTCTTGATTTGGCTCTCTTTTAGTCTGTCATTGGTGTATAGGAATGCTTATGATTTCTGCACATTGATTTTATATCCTGAGACTTTGCTGAAGTTGCTTATCAGTTTCAGGAGATTTTGGGCTGAGATGATAGGGTCTTCTAAATATACAGTCATGTTGTCTGCAAATAGAGACAATTTGACTTCCTCCTTTCCTAATTGAATACACTTTATTTCTTTTTCTTGCCTGATTGCTCTGGCTAGAACTTCCAATACTATATTGAATAGGAGAAGTGAGAGAGGGCATCCTTGTCTAGTGCCAGATTTCAAAGGGAATGCTTCCAGTTTTTGCCCATTCGGTATGATATTGGCTGTGGGTTTGCAGTAAATAGCTTTTATTATTTTGAGGTTCTGTCAATACCTAGTTTATTGAGAGTTTTTAGCATAAAGGGCTGTTGAATTTTGTCAAAGGCCTTCTTTGCATCTTTTGAGATAGTCATGTGGTTTTTGTTTTTGGTTCTGTTTATGTGATGGATTATGTTTATAGACTTGCATATATTGAACCAGCCTTGCATCCCTGGGATGAAGCCTACTTGACTACGATGGATAAGCTTTTTGATGTGCTGTTGCAATCGGTTTGCCAGTATTTTATTGATGATTTTTTCATTAATGTTCATCATGGATATTGGCCTGAAGTTTTCTTTTGTTGTTGAGTCTCCGTCCAGTTTTGGTATCAGGATGATGTTGGTCTCATAAAATGATTTGGGAAGGATTCCCTCTTTTTGTATTGTTTGGAATAATTTCAGAAGGAATGGTACCAGCTCCTCTTTGTACATCTGGTAAAATTCAGCTGTGAACCCATCTGAACCTGGGTTTTTTTGGTTGGTAGGCTATTAATTGCTGCCTTAACTTTAGCCCTTGTTGTTGGTCTATTCAGGGTTTCAGCTTCTTCCTGGTTTAGACTTGGGAGGGTGCAAGTGTCCAGGAATTTATCCATGTCTTCCAGGTTTACTGGTTTATGTGCATAGAGTTGTTTGTAGTAATTTCTGATGGCAGTTTGTAATTTCTTTGGAATCAGTAGTGATATCCCCTTTATCAATTTTTATTGCATCTATTTGATTCTTTTCTCTTTCTTATTAATCTGGCTACACAGTGTGGCAATTCCTCAAGGACCTAGAAATAGAAATTCCATTTGACCCAGCAATCCCATTACTGGGTATATATACAAAGGATTATAAATCATTCTATTATAAAGACACATGCACACATATATTCATTGGGGCACTATTTACAACAGCAAAGACCTGGAGCCAACCCAAATGCCCATCAATGATAGACTGGACAAGGAAAATGTGGCACATATACACCATGGAATACTATGCAGCCACAAAAAAAGATGAGTTCATGTACTTTGTAGGGACCTGGATGAATCCAGAAATCGTCATTTTCAGCAAACTGACATAAGAACAAAAAATCAAACACCACATGTTCTCACTCATAGGCGGGTGTTGAACAATGAGAACACATGGACACAGGTAGGGGAGCATCACACATTGGGGTCTGTTGGGGGGAAACAGGGGTGGGACAGCTGTGGGTAGGGAGGTTGAGGCGGGTTAACATGGGAAGAAATGCCAGATATAGGTGATGAGGGGATGGAGGCAGCAAACCACATGGCCATGTATGTACCTATGCAACAATCCTGCATGTTCTGCACATGTACCCAAGAATCTAAAGTACAATAAAAAATATATATTAAAAAAGTATGCTTATAATAAATGTATAATTTAATTGTAAAATAGTAAATAATAATTAACTGTAAAGTATACTTTTTAATAGTTTAGTTCCTGGCATCAATGTTGTAAGTTTTAGATCAGGAACAAGACACAGGTGCTTATTATCACTACTGCTTTTATTCAGTTTTGTGCTTGAGTCCTATCCAGTGTAATGTGGCTAGAAGAAGAAATAAAAGGTAAAAGGATTGAAAAAACAATACTAGAGAAGTGAGAGTTTTATGACCTTTAAACATATAGAAGCAACAGCCAAAACCTGTCTGCCTAGTACATCCAGGAAAATGTCTGAATTTTATTTAGTACTGATAATTCTGAAGACATTCTAATTTTATTTTGACAGTATTTTTAAACTAGTTTTGATTAACAAATGTTACTAATGTCGTATAAACTAAATTTGCTTGAGTTAGTTTCTATTTTTCTGATAAAATATTTTATTTAGACACGTTAAAGAATTAATTAGAACTCGCTCATTTATTTTGGTAGGAAAATATCACACATGACACATATAAACATATAGACACAGACACACAGATAGAAGCAGATCTTATAGATTTATAAGAGTCTTCATTTTCTAGTATTCAAATATTTTTTCTTCTTCATATAGAATATTATGTCCTAAATGATTGTTAGCAAGGCAACTTGAAATTTTTACTTCGAGAGACATAACTTCTTATATGAAAATTTAAATCTCAAAGGCTTAGATCTAAACACCATTATTTGTTGAGACAAACACATAAATAAAGGCCTAGTCAAGACAAGATTGCCAGGAAAAGTATCTTAAACAGAAATAAGGATTGTTATATACATTTAAGCCAATGTCTTTACCATTGTAAATGTTTCTAGTTGTTTTAGTGTAGAAAGGGAGATGTCCTTATAAATGGCAACTTTTTATAGAACAGATTTCTTTTACAAAGAGTTTCAAACTAGTCAGCTAAATGCCTGAAAGTATTTTCGAGACCAGTCTAGTTAAATAGGTGTTTTTTTTTTTTAAACTTTAGTTTATTTCTTGATTGGATAACTGATGTCAAGGTAGAGCCCTTTAATAAGGCAAAATACAAAACAACAACAAAAGCATTTTCCATGCTTGGACTTAGCATGGATAGCTCTAAAAAAGAAGCAGTTCTACCTGATGACCTATTGTTTATAAGTACTTTATCTCTTTTTTTTTTTCCTCCTTTTAAACTAAAGTTACCTTTTCTGGTAACTCGACAAAATCCGTAAGTTTTAACCAAGGTTATGACTGAAATGAAGATGAACTAGGGATCTCCAAAGAGATGAAAAGTGGTTCTCACAAGATCCAAAACCACCCTAAAGATAGCTCAAATATGTCTCATTAGCCACAAATAAAATGCAAGTCACATTTCTGTATGATCATATTTTCTAGGATCACAACTACTTAGCTGAGTGCCTATATAAAGGCTCATAAACCCTATGTGCTCCACAGACAGAAAAAGACAAAATAAAATTCTGTCAATGGGAGAGAAAAGGATCAATAACAAATGGGTACCCTGAAAGGCCAAGAGTCATGTATACAATTTAAAACAAATGAAACAGGTTTCCTGACTGGCCCTGAAACCTGGACCATAGCCATAAATCACAGAATCTTAGCTATTAGACTATAGTGTGAAATGCTTTTTGTAAATCCTGCTGGGGATCCAAAGCAGGCAGTGTGAGTGGACAAAAGATTGCAACTTTGCTTTAGGTAATATTTTTGCTCTTTAGGTTGTCAAGAGAATTTCTAAGTCAACCCTGACACTATTATGTGTGTCTTTTTAAAAAAGTTAATATTTTTATAAATGCAAATAAGACAATTGTTTAAAATGAAAGATTTCTAATTTTTTTCTGTTTTTAAATTTAGGAGTCTAGTTTAAGATCCATCTTCTGGCCATTCACAATTAGAATTCTCAATGGTGTACTTAGTCCAATATCACCTCAACCCAACAAGCTTTTCATGGAAATTTCAGGATGTAGTTTTCCAGGTTTAGGAAACACCATTACCAGTTAAGAAAGAGGTGTTTGCTGGAGCAGTCATAGAAGAGGCAGTCTCAGAGATCGATGTGTGTATGTTGCCTCTGGTAACCCACAACTTTGTGAGGTTCACCAGTCACAGACCCATTAATCTATGACACTTGGTAGGCCCTCCTGGGAATGGACTTTCCCAGTATTAATCAGGCAAGAAGGATTTAGACGATCAAAGCCCCAGTAGGGATGGGCTTTCCTGAGAACTTGATATATTCGGAAAACTTCCCTGAGAGCTTGACACATTCAGAAAAAAAAAAAAAAAGCGTGTTAATGAGAACTGCAAACTGACGAGTCTGCAAGGCTGGCTTGAAAACAAATGGGCTTATAGGAGTTTGAGGCTCGTGTTGTACCCTATGGCTCTCTGCTTTATTACTGAACAACACAAAAAGACAAAAGAAAAGATCATCTGGGAGAAAAAGATTTTAAATAATATGAATATTCTTATCAAAAAGTAGCATAAAGCACATCAGAGCCACTACACTCAAGACCAGTCATACAAATCAATTTTTCCAATTAAAAAATATTTTGTGGAGGAGACAGTGATTTTTACTGTTTGTCTGCTTGACTGAATTTCACAGAAACAGAGGCCAGAAGCCCTACTGGTAAGCAATTCATACCCTTCTGCTGGCTTATCAGGTCTTAGGTTACCTTCACTGCAGCTCCCAGAAGAGCAGTGAGGCTTTGGTGATTCTGCTTGTAGTGCCAATACCATAGGAGTAAAGGGAAAGCTTCCCCTTTGCCCACTGAAGGTTCAAGCAATAATCAACTCACAAAGAGAATCAATAGGAGAAGTGGCATACAAATTTATTAACTTGTTCACAGGGAATAACCACAGAGTGATTACCTACTTCTTGATCAATGAAAAGTGTCAAGGAAAAACTTATCCTTCTGTCAAGTAAAACAACAAGCTGGATATAACTCAGGACTGTCAACCAACGGAGAGGACCAAGACTCAGGAAAGACTTACCCAGTCACCTCTTAACTGCAGAGGAGCCAAAGGGGCTCAAAGGGCCAATGCTGGTAGTGGGATGTTGAGTTCTCAAAATGTTCCAGACAAAGGTGGTGATGGTGAGATGGGAAAAGTGGTGGTTGTTGTGGGGTGGTGTTGAGATTCAAGTAGGGAAGCAGGGAGATACAGGATGCTCCATTTTAAGGTCTGAGAGCCTTTTAAGTCTTCACAGAGGTTGGTTAAGTCTTCAGATTAGTCTCCTTTTACAATTCAGAGAGATTCCCAATTGTATTTGAAGCTTTCAAATATTCCAATTAAAGAAAAGCCTCACATTATTTTTGAGAAGTCAGACTTCTCTTTGTTTTAGTTTTGTGTGTAGATACATCAGTTTACATGCATTTCTCAGGCCAATTGTTACCCCACATTTGTTTTAAATTTAATAAACCAGCAGAGTGCCTGATGGTAGACAGAGACTGTTCCTTTAAAACCTAGGTCACCCATAACACTCACCTTATGAAGGTGTCCCTTTTAATGCAGCTGAAGTGTAAGTGTCCTCACAAAACCAAAGTGTGAATGTACCCCATGAAGCATGAATGTATCCTACGAAGTACAAGCATATCTCCGAAATGTCAGCGTACTCTTTTAATGGCTACTCCATGGAGCTGGATGGGTAGACTTCCTAAACCAAATAAGGTATCCAAAACTTCAGAGACCTTAGATTCACAAAGCCTTGCCAAAATCCTTCCCAATGCAGCCAGGAAGTACTGAACATAAAAGACTCATGTAGGCACCTATGCATTGGTCCAAATGGCATTGAGAAAGAGCTTTGGGGCCACTTCAGATCCTATCCTGCTCATCAAGAAATATTAACAAAAAATCAATGAGACCTACAGAGGTAAAAGGGGAACTTTATTTTCAGAAAGCAATCTGCAAGTCAGGGAGATGCAGCCTTCAGTGCAAAATAAAAGTGGGCTCTCAGAAGCGGTTTGGAAAGTTAGAGATTATAAAGGTAAAAGCTGCAGGGAAGAGAAAGGGAGTCAGAAGAGGGAGGGGCAGAGTCTTGATTGGATGACCTTTAAACCCCAAATTATCAGTCTGTCTTATCAGCTGGTTCCAGGTAGTTGGTTGGTTGGCTCCAGGTGGTCTGCTGGTGGTCTGTTGGGGTAAATTTCCAGCTGTAGTGTATCTCAGCACTCACAAGAGGAACTGGTTTGGCTTGATTGTGGAAAGGAAGGTCCTGTGTCACTTTTATAACATCTTACTGAGAACACGGAGTACATGACCACTCGTCACCCAGGTATGACTGCCTGATTCTGTGTTAAATTTGAGCACTTCAGTTAGCCATGGGGAGTCCGTTTTGTCTGTCATCCAGGGGCATTGTATAATACCATATTTGTCTTTCTGAGGCATATCATCTTTAACTACCTTGAGTTTTCTTTGAAGATAATGGATTCCAAACTCTTTCAATATCCGGGTAGCCTCTGTGAATAAGCTTTAGTTCAGAATCTTACAGAAGCTCTCATAAAATAAAAATAGCATCAGATTTTCTCTGAGACTGAATTTTGTTTTGACAAATTCCAGGATTTGAAACCTGAATGGGACACTTTATCTCTGCATCTCTTTTATTCATTTGTGGATGAAAATGGCCCTTAAGTTACCACAAGGTTTTTCTTTTTAAACAGTTTTATTGGTATATTATAAAGTTCAACATTTTAAAGTATACAATTCAATATTTTTTAGTACACAGTTAGCTCTCCATGTTCCCAGGTTTTCTGTATCCACAGACTCAACCAACTGCCTATCATTTACAGTACAGTGCAAAGAACACAATAATCTAATTTTAGAACATTTTCATTGCCCCTACAAGAAACACAGTAGCCATTAGCAGTCACTACTCATCACCCCTGGCTTCCTTCCCCACAATCTTATCCTCAGTACTAGGTAAATATCAATCTGCCGTCTTTTGAAATAGATTTGTCTGTGTGTAAGTTTCAGAATAGATAAAATCATAACTTTTGTTCTTTTCTAACTGGTTTCTTTAACTTAGCCTAATGTTTTCAAAGTTACTCCATGTCGTAGCATGAAGCAGTAATTCATTTTATAGCCAACTAATAATATTCATTGTATGGATATGATACGATTTGTGTATCCATTTATCAGCTGATGGACATTTGGATTCTTTCCGTTTTTCAACTCTAATGAATAATGCAACTATAAACAGTTGTATATAGGTTTTTATGTGGACATATGTTTTCATTTCTCTTGAGTGGACTTGTAGGATTGGAATTGCTTCACATGATAATTTTGCATTTCTATGGTACCTTTTTATTTAACATTCTGGGAAACTGCCAAGCTGTTATCCAAAGTGACTTTACCATTTAAATTCCCACCAACAAGGATTTTATGAGAACTGAAAGATTGAGTTAATAGTCACAGGATAAGTAAATGCTTAAGCACTATCCATGGTTACTTTTATTATCTGGTTTTGTCTAACTTCTCCCAGAAAGCAAGCAGCATACACACACACACACACACACACACACACACACACACACACAGATATATGCTGCTACATATATATATATATATATATATATATATATACATATACGTGTGTGTGTGTGTGTGTGTGTGTGTGTATGTGTATTTAGTATGCATTATAACAGATCTCCAAGTCATCTTTAGGTAATTCCTAGACTTAATGTTTGTGGCTTATGAGCTCATGTTTTGCTAGTAAGGCTCTAGTGAGGCAAAGAACAGATGTGACTCTGTTATGTTCAAATTAACTCTCCAATTAGTTACTTGCATTCACATAACAATCCTAACTTTGGCCAGTCATCTCTCAGGCACACGCCAATGATTTCACGTATGTGTGGATCAGTCAGCAGTTGTGGTCAGTCCGATTTAAAAAAAATGACTGAGAAGAAAAGTTGCTGTGTTTGTCCCAGGGATGGAGGGTGATTTGTACTATTTTACAGGTAGAACAACACCAGTTAAAATGCCAGAATTGAGAACTACCAAGAAGTTGATGAGCAAAAACTCAGAGAAGAGACTTGTCCTTCATTGTCTCTATTTCATATGCAGCTTCATTCTTAGGGGCAAAAATCCTATCTTAGCCTGTTACTGTATAGAAGTACATATGGATATAGTAATATGGACCTAGAATTGCATAATCAAAATAGGAAATTCTATATCTGTTAGAAACATATTTCATTTCAGTTTATTTAAAAGGTAGGAAATTACTTTTTACCAAACATTAATCTTTGTCATAGATATTTCTCATTGAATATCCAAACTGCAAAGTGTTTTTTTATTTTTTAATTTTCCTTTAAGTTTTAGAGACAGGGTTGTGCCCCACCATCCACATTGGATTTCAGCGATGTGATCATTAACTCACTGCAGCCTCAAACTCCTGGGCTGAAGTCCTCCTCCCTCCATAGCCTCCAGATTAGCGAGGACTAAAGGCATGCCGCCATGCTCAGCTGGGATTTGTTTTTCAAAGAGACAGAGTTTCAACTATGTTAACCAGGTTGGTCTCTAACTCATGGCCTCAAGCAATCATCCTACCATGGCCCCCTGAAGTGTTTGGATTACAGGCGTGAAACACTGTACCTGACCAAGAAATACTTTTTATTCTCTTTATTATAGATGAATAAACTGATACTCAAATCACTGCACACCCAGTTCCTGGGACAGATGAGCACTCACTAAATTTTTCAACTCTTAAACCAAATAAATAAGCAAGAATACATAGTCATTTTGATAAAGAGAGATGTTTCCACTTTAATAGTTTATGTAGTAAGAAACTATTCTTAGTGACAAACCTTTTTAATTATTTAGGTAGAAAAGTTTATTTAGAAGTATTTGCCCAGATCAGATTTTTTTATAGCTTATTAAGGCAAAGAGATTTTGAGACTAGATATGGAGAGTCATTTTCTATAAAGAGTGATTTGAGACACTCTAAAATTTCCCAAAATACATAACCCAGAGCCTTACCAATTATACTAGTGTCTTCATTGGTATTCCCAAACACATTTGGTAGACAAATCAACAAATGAAAAACTCCTCAGTCATTCATCTAATTCCTCTGGTTAAATATTTCTCTTTTGAATTCCTAACACTTGATCACTTCACCCTTAGAGCTTTGCTGAAATTAACCAGTCCTTAACTTCATGGTCATAAGTGTCCTTGGACCCTTTCCGGAGTGATATTAAAAAAGCAAGCAGTTTTCAATACTAAATAGAGAATATATCAGTCTAAGGATGTCTAGTCAAGGATAAAGGCAAAAGGGGAGGACAATCCAGTAAACTGTATTCACAGGACGGAAGTGAGGCATGGGAAAATATGGTAAAGACATCACAAAATTTATTTTAAAGCCCTGTTGAGAACTAGGGAAGAACAAGTAAAAGATTCAATTCACAGAAAACGTGTAAGAAAAATTTGGGTAATATAACACCACGTTTGCTTCTTGATTCATCATTATCAAACATTAAAAAAAATTAAAAGTGTATACTAGGTGAGGAGCCAGCAAATGAGCACCAAGCTGCTCTAAATAAATTAAGTTGAGGGAGGCAGTATGCATTTTGGATGCCAGAGATGAAAAATAGAAAAGAAAAAGAAATAAAAAAATCTAAGTAGAATGGTAGAATACCAAAACTAAGCATGAACATTTTTGTGGATAAATTGTAATCTAGCCACTAAGTTTAAAGTCAACTACCTGCAAAAATTGGGTAAAGCCTAGTGTGGCATTATTACACACATGCACGTGTGCATGCACACACACACACACACTTTTTCATCCACTGTTCCTGGCTCATAGCTCCCATACCCCTTCTCCCAGTCTTTGGTTATAATGTCTAGTGTGTTACTGTCTTTAGTTATATAGTCTAGTGTGCTCCTGAGGAGCAGGCCTCAGGAAACACAATCGCTCTGATTTCCTCCTGCTTTTCTTTCATCTGCCCTAAGTCAGAACTCTAATCTTCCCCTGCCTTTCTGTCTGTGGGTCACAAGAGCCTCATTCTAGAGAGGATTCCACCCCGTAACCTGGGGGAAGGAATGCTGACATCAGACATCATGAAGCTTCCGTAAAAGTCCAAGAGTATAGAGTTTGGAAAGCTTCTGGATAGCTGAACATCTGGAGGTCGTTGGAGGCAGTGCACCTAGGGAGGGAATGGAAACTCCATACCACAAGCTCCCCATACCTCAACCTACGGATTTCTTCATCTCTGTCCTTTGTAATATCTTTAGAGTAAGCCAGTAAATACATGTTTTCCCAGAGTTCTGTGATTTGCTACAGCAAACGAAGCAAAGCCAAAGTGGGGGTCATGGGAGCTCTAACTTGAAGCTGGTTGGTAAGAATTTCCAGAAGGCCAGACTTGCTACTGGTATCTGAAGTGGGTCAGGGAGGCAGTTTTGGGGACTGATCCCTCAACCTGTGGCATTTGCCACTATCCCTAGGTACATAGTGCTAGGAATTAGAGGATGCCCAGCTGGTGCTTACTGCTTAGTGTTGGGGGAAGAACTCCCAAATTTGGTCACCGAGTGTTCTTCTGTGTTGATGATTATTGTGGTATAATAGCAGAGGAAAAACAATTTGAGAGTTTTCCCCAAACACCTAGTATAGTAGCAATTCATATGAAAAACAACAACAAATAGCAAGGTCCTTGTGTTCATTGAAAGGTCAGTGTACATTTGTGGTGTGGTATAGTTATTACCATGTCTATGATAGGACTATTACTGTGTCTGTGATGGGACTATTACCATGTCAAGGACAGGACCAGAGTTGTCTGAATAAATGATGTAATGGTTCGATTGTTTTACTTATTTTTAGCTTTTTAAATTGAGTTAGTTTATTTTTAGTTAAATAGAACTGTTTCAGTTTCAGTTCTATTTGGTTCTGTTTCCTGCACTAATCTGGCAATACCCAGAGTGTCTCCTCAAAAAAACCGAAGTTATCTCTTCCGAGCATCTGAGGCATCAGTACCAGAAAAACGATGTGCCTTTGGTCTAAGTCTCAGCTTTGTAAAGTTCTCCTCACAAGCTTCTAAATATTGATTATTCCATCCTTCCCCTTTGCTTCCCCAATCTTAGGGTGGTAGCCGCAGTTATTGCTTCTGTGATGCTTTGTGTTCTCTTTCTTCTTTTCAGTTTTTAAATACCTGTGTAACAGTCCTTTTTATTAAATTCACTCTGTTAAAATCACTTGAATATTTTCTATCTTCTGGTCAGACCCCGATGATTACAATCTCAGGAAAGACTACTATGTATGGGTAGTTGATAGGTCTTTTCAGATATTAAACACTTGAATGCGAAAGAAAATGGAATCAATATATTTCAGTATGCTGACTTCTTGATATTTCCTTCTTGGAGCATCTCTGCCCTTATATTTCACTACCATAAATGGTCTTGTTCTGGAACGTGTGACCATGGCCACAGCTGACTGGATCACTGTGGGCACTTTACTTAGGGACAACGGATTCCAGGCTGATGGATTGTCTTTGACAAAGTTTGACATAAAGTGCTCTGCCCAAAGATAGATGAACACAGCCAAATGGATTCTTTTTCAGAGATTTTGAACCAAGAGTCCCAGTTCAAAGCGGAACCAAAAGCAGCATATAATGCCACTGAATCAGATTAATAGCAGAGCATTAGTAGCTCATGAATTATTGCCATGGAGTTTTTCAGAGACACTTGACCTATGAATCACTCTCTTTTACCCTCAGCAAAAGCATTTTCATAATTAAGACTGGGTTTATTTTGCAAGATAGATATATCCCTGTCATTTGAATGTTGAAGCAGAGAATTGATAGATGATAATTTTGTTTTGGAGGGGATTTCTTCAGTGAAAGCTTTCAGGTTGGAATATAAGATGTATATGTATTTCTGGGCTCTGCTCTAGACCCACTAAATAAGGAAGTCCTAAAAATGGGATCAAGTGACATATATTAAAAAATAGCAGCAATAACAATGAAACAACTCTCTTCTCCAGGTAATGCCGAAGTAGATCACCCAGACATGAAAGGAAAAAGACTATGTGAATTTTCCGGCTATCAATTGTTGAGTGACAAACTATCCTAACACTCCGTGTCTCACCATTTTTATTATATTTCATGACTTTCTGTGTTATGAATTCAAACAGGTTTTTGCTGAGTGATTCTTCTGTGCCATCTGGCATTGAGTAGGGCCACTTGGTGATATTTAACCAGATGCTAGTTTCATCTGGAGCATACAAGACAGCATCACTCCTATGTCTGGTGTCTTGGTGGGGACAGCGGAGCTGCTCTTCCTCTCTATATAGTTTCAGAACATCTGCTTGTAGTTTTGCCAGCAGGGGAGTTGAACATCTTATGTGGTATCTTGGCATCATGTGGTGGCTAAGGGCACTCACATGGTAACCATATTCTTAAAGTGTAGGCTTGAATCTGGTATGTACCACTTTGAGTGTTCTCTACTGGTTAAAGCTGTTTCAGTGCTTTAACCCAGATTTAATGGGAGGGAAAATAGTCCTCATCTTTCAATGAGACAAGAGTTAAAGAATTTATGGCCATCTTTAATCCATTACCACAACGTCTTAAAGCATTGTAAATTGTGTCTTTAAATCCTGAGAGAATGGCGTATAAGGACAGTTACAAGATCTGGAAGTCATGTAAGAAGATAGCCAGACAGGGCACTGCTAGGCAAAATGATATCTGGTGTACTATTAGAAAAAGACACATAGGATGATGAAGGAAACACAAAAAGAAGGAAGTGCACCGGAGACAATATTACCATAGGCAGTTTTATTTATGACTTTTCTAATCGTAGCAGTCCACTGAGATACTATAGCAAAGAATTTGAGTCTGTAGGTTATTTGTGGATTGGAAGTGGGTATTCTTTGCTAAATTCTCACCAAAGGTATGACAGTCAATGCTGTCAACCACTAGTAATCATGATAGCAACAATTATATCAATAAATTCAATTGTCATTTTTAAGTTAATATGTGCATTTTTCCATTAAAATAATCTACATATTTAACTGAGAAGGAAAGAAAGGAGAAATGTTTCATAGTCTTTTAGGTCAGGTATGGTGGCTCATGTCTGGGATCCCAGCACTCTGGAGAGGTTAAGTTGGAGGATTACTTGAGACTAGATGTTCCAGATCAACCTGTGCAACATGGCAAAACGCTGTTTTTTCAAAAAAATAAAAAATTAGCTGAGTATGGTAGTATGCGCGTATAGTCCTACCTACCTGAAAGGCTGAGGCAGGAGGATCTCTAGGGCCCAGCAGTTTGAGGCTAGAGTGATGCAGTGAGCTACAGTTGCGCTGCAGCACTATGGTCTGGGTGACAGAGTGAGGTCCTGTCTCAAAAATAAAAAAATCCTTTAGATTTTTAAAAGATAATGATGATATTGATTCTTCCTATCTGTGAGCATGGAATATTTTTCCATTTGTTTGTGTCCTCTCTTATTTCCTTGAGCAGTGGTTTGTGGTGCTCCTTGAAGAGGTGCTTCACATCCCTTGTTAAGTTTTGTTCCTAGGTATTTTATTTTCTTTGTAGCAATTGTGAATGGGAGTTCACTCATGATTTGGCTCTCTGTTGGTCTGTTATTGCTGTATAGGAATGCTTGTGATTTTGCACACTGATTTTGTATCCTGAGACTTTGCTGAAGTTGCTCATCAGCTTAAGGAGATTTTGGGCTGAGATGATGTGGTTTTCTAAATATGCAATCCTGTCATCTGCAAACAGAGATAATTTGACTTCCTCTCTTCCTATTTGAATACCTTTTATTTCTTTCTCTTGCCTGATTGCCCTGGCCAGAAATTCCAATACTGTGTTGAATAGGAGTGGTGAGAGAGGGCATCCTTGTCTTGTGCCGGTTTTCAAAGGGAATGCTTTCAGTCTTTGTCCATTCAGTATGATATTGGCCATGGGTTTGTCATAGATAGCTCTTATTATTTTGAGATATGTTCCATCAACACCTAGTTTATTGAGAGTTTTTAGCATGAAAGGGTGTTGAATTTTTTGAAGCCCTTTTCTGCATCTATTGAGATAATCATATGGTTTTTGTCATTGATTCTGTTTATGTGATGGATTACATTTATTGATTTGCATATGTTGAACCAGCCTTGCATCCCAGGAATGAAACTGACTTGATTGTAGTGAAGAAACTGTTTGATATGCTGCAGGATTTGGTTTGCCAGTATTTTATTGAGGATTTTTGCATTGATGTTCATCAAGGGTATTGATCTGAAATTTTCTTTTTTAGCTGTGTCTCTTCCAGGTTTTGGTATCAGGATGATGCTGGCTTCATAAAATGAGTTAGAAAAGAATCCCTCTTTTTCTATTGTTTGGAATAGTTTCAGAAGTAATGGTACCAGCTCCTCTTTGGAGCTGTGTTTCTGCCAGGTTTTGGTATCAGGATGATGTTGGCCTCATAAAATGAGTTAGAAAAGAATCCCTCTTTTTCTATTGTTTAGAATAGTTTTGGAAGGAATCGTACCAGCTTCTACTCTGGTAGAAATCGGCTGTGAATCTATCTGGTCCTGGACTGTTTTTGGTTGGTGGACTATTAATTACTGCCTCAATTTCAGAACTTGTTATTAGTCTATTCAGGGATTCAGCTTCTTCCTGGTTTAGTATAGGGAGGGCCTATGTACCCAGGAATTTAACCATTTCTTCTAGATTTTCTAGTTGATTGCAAGGAAGTGTTTATAGTACTCTCTGTCGGTGGTTTGTATTTCTGTGGGATCAGTGGTGATATCCCCTTTGTCATTTTTCATTATGTCTATTTGATTATTCTCTCTCTTCTTCTTTATGAGTCTGGCTAGCTGTCTATCTATTTTGTTAATGTTTTCAAAAAACCAGTTCCTGGATTTGTTGATTTTTTGAAGGGTTCTTTGTGTTTCTATCTCCTTCAGTTCTTCTCTGATTTTAGTTATTTCTTGTTTTCTGCTAGCTTTTGAATTTGTTTGCTCTTGCTTCTGTAGTTCTTTTAATTATGATGTTAAGGTGTTGATTTTAGATCTCTCCCACTTTCTCCTGTGGGCATTTAGTGCTATAAATTTCCCTCTAAACACTGCTATACCTGTGTCCCAGATATTGTGGTGTGTTGTGTCTTTGTTGTCAGTGGTTTCAAATAACTTATTTATTTCTGCCTTAATTTCGTTATATACCCAGTAGTCTTTCAGGAGCAAGTTGTTCAGTTTCCATGTAGTTGTGAGGTATTCAGCGAGTTTCTTAATCCTGAGTTCTCATTTGATTGCACTGTGGTCTCAGAGAGTGTTTGTTATGATTTCTATTCTTTTGCGTTTGCTGAGGAATGTTTTACTTCCAATTGTGTGGTCTATTTTAGAATAAGTGTGATGTGGTGCTGAGAAGAATATATATTCTGTGGATTTGGGGTGGAGAGTTCTGTAAATGTCTATTAGGTCTGCTTGGTGTAGAGCTGTATTCAAATCCTGAATATCCTTGTAAAATTTCAGTCTTGTTGATCTGTCTAATATTGACAGTGGAGTGTTAAAGTCTCCTGCTATTATTGTGTGGGAGTCTAAGTCTCTTTGTGGGTCTCTAAGAACTTGCTGTATGAATCTGGATGGTCCTGTATTGGGTGGATATATATTTAGGATAGTTAGCTCTTCTTGTTGCATTGATCCCTTTAGCATTATGTAATGCCCTTCTTTGTCTTTTGTAATCTTCATTGGTTTAATGTCTGTTTTATCAGAGAATAGGATTGCAACCCCTGATTTTTTCTTGCTTTCCATTTTCTTGGTGAATATTCCTCCATTCCTTTCTTTTGAGCTTATATATGTTTGTGCACATGAGATGGGTCTCCTGAATACAGCACACCAATGGGTCTTGACTCTTTATCCAATTTGCCATTCTGTTCTTTTAGTTGGGGCATTTAGCCCATTTACATTTAAGGTTACTATTATTATGTGTGAATTTGATCCTGTTATTATGATGCTAGCTGGTTATTTTGTCTATTAGTTGATACAGTTTCTCCATATTGTTGATGGTCTTTATGATGTGGTGTGTTTTTGCAGTAGCTGGTACTGATTTTTCCTTTCCATATTTATGCTTCCTTTAGGAGTGGTTGTAAGGCAGATGTGGAGGTGACAAAATCTCTTAGCATTGGCTTGTCTGTAAAGGATTTTATTTCTTTGCTTTTGAAGCTTAGTTTGGCTGAATATGAAATTCTGGGTTGAAAATTCTTTTCTTTAAGAATGTTGAATATTTGCCCCCACTTTCTTCTGGCTTGTAAGGTTTCTACAGAGAGATCCGCTGTTAGTCTGATGGGCTTCCCTTTGTCGGTAACCCAACCTTTCTCTCTGGCTGCCCTAAAAATTTTTTCCTTCACTTCAACCTTGGTGAATCTGACAATTATGTGTCTTGGAGTTGTTCTTCTCCAGGAGTGTCTTTGTGGTGTTTTCTGTATTTCCTCAATTTGAATGTTGGCCTCTCTTGCTAGGTTGGGGAAGTTCTGCTTGATAATATCCTGAAAAGTGTTTTCCAACTTAGTTGCATTCTCCCTGTCACTTTCAGGTACACCAATCAAATGTAGATTTGGTCTTTTCACATAGTTTCACTTTTATTGGAAGGTTTGTTCATTCTTTTTCATTCTTTTTTCTCTAATCTGGTCTTTATGCATTATTTCATTAAGTTGATCTTCAGTCTCTAATATCCTTGTTTCCACCTGATTAATTCAGCTATTGATATTTTTCATGCTTCACGAAGTTCTTGTGCTGTGTTTTTCAGCTCCATCAGGTCATTTATGTTCTTCTCTAAACTCATTATTCTAGTTAGCAATTCATCTAACCTTTTTTCAAAGTTCTTAGCTTCCTTGGATTGGGTTAGAACATATTACTTTAGCTTAGAGGAGTTTGTTATTACCCACCTTCTGAAGCCTGCCTTTGTCAGTTTGTCAAACTCATTGTCCATCCAGTTTTGTTCCCTTGCTGGTGGGGATTTGTGATCCTTTTGAGAAGAGGCATTCTGGTTTTTAGAATTTTCAGCCTTTTTTCACCAGTTTTTCCTCATCTTCATGGATTTGTCTACCTTTGGTCTTTGATGTTGGTGACCTTCAGGTTTTTTTTTTTTTTTTTTTTTTTTTTTTTTTTTTTTGTGTGTGTTGGTGGGGAGCAATTTTGTTTGTATTAATATTGAGTTGTTT